>APFE031317637.1:0-120499 GCA_000404065.3 Pinus taeda | reverse complement strand
TTTAACGAATTTGTGAACTCCATAGATAACATCAAATGGCCGTCATTAAAAACTCCAATTTCAAAAAAGAAACTTTCATGAGGATTGCTTTGATGAGCCAATTCTTATTTGTATAGAATTCTGTTAGATTTCTCGGATGCCAAATTTTAGTGGACTTGGGACAAAACCAAATTGTGGACGATGAAAAGTTCCTTCAAAGGTTTTAAATTGTGAATCTTTGAAGTTTTTTTTTTTTTTAATGATATTTTTGTTGTAAGATGATTTTCATGATTTTTATATTTTTATGTTAGATTGAAATTATATTATTTGTTATTCTATATAAGATGTTTTTAGATGGAAGATTCATTTAAAAAATGGTTAGTATGAATAGTTTTATTGGTGGTATGTGGTTTAAGGAATTTAGGTTAAAAGTAATTAGTATTAATTTGAAGTTTTAAATGATATTTTTTGGGTTAAGAATTTTTCACATAAGTTTAACACTTCGATTTTATTCTATACAAAGTATTTTTAATAATTCAAGAAAAAGTTTGATGAGAGTTTAAATGAAGGATTATCATGATTGATCACCATAATTCAAAAAAAAAATTCATGTAAATCTCTATTACTCATAGAAAAGGGACTAGTAACATGGAAATGAAAATAAGACTATAGAAGGCTCAAGTTGTAACTAGTGTTGAGGGTTGAATAGGTAATATTTAATCCCTAGTTTACTATCGAGCTATGTTAAAACTTGGCCACTACTAGGAAAAAGGTTCCACTCTATTCGGGTGTGCATTTTTTGTTCCACAGTAGACGAAAACAACTGAGAGTGGATATATATATTATATAGCTATATATATTAATTATATATATATCATATATAGCGAGAGAGAGAGGAAACTCCATAAAGAGTGTATATTCCTTTGTATTTGCATTATTTACATTCAAATAAAAGAGAAACTTGACAAGTCTCACCTTCTAGTTGGATTTTGTCCTTAAATTGTTTTCCAAATCACATCTTGGTATTCGTTTTTATTTATGTGTGTTGTATTTAGCTATTCTCTATTTTTCACATTAATTTATTACATGCAAAAACAATATTTAATAACTCCATAGATATTCAAAGAAAATTAACTCTCATGGTATATATTTCATATTTCAATCTATTTGTATTATATTTATTGACTAGTTGTCAATTGGAATATCCATGGAAGTTGAAAAATTAACATGAATTGAAACCTAAAGGGATTCTCTCGATCTAATATTATAAGTATTGCAAATGACAAAACTATAGAGAAATTAGTATATCAAACTTATTTTTTATATTTTAAAATATATTAAGTACTTTCATCTCTTAAACTTTATATGATTTTGGTTGGATAATGAATTTTAATACAAACAAATTAGAAGCATTCATTACAATAAGCCAAATGTGAAGCATATGAGCTATGTGAGTTGACTTTTATCAATTAAAATCAGTATAATAATATTATGTTTGTTTAAGTCCCATGGTATTTCATCATTAAAATATATAATTGGTAGATCATTTTTGTTAGAATATTATAGTGATTTGGAAGCTCTTTCAGTGTATGGCTTTCAAGAATTTTTTTTTTAAGGCAGAGATATACTAGAGTCTATAGGCTAGCCAAAGTTTTTGGAAATTTTCCATGTCAATTATTATTATAGAGAATGATGATTTATGAGTTGATAAGAATCACTTAAGAAAGCGGATATTCTTCTTAATAATTTACTTTATTCCAACTAGAAGTCTAGAAATGTAATATGATTTCTATATTTTTTTGGAATTTTCCCTAATCAAGTTATTTTGTTTTAACTAAATGTGCTCAAACAACATAAACCCAAAAAAATTAGTAGGGGTTCTAGTGTCAAAATTAGAATAAAGTGACAAGCATATTCTTTGAAGGTATTTTTTCCGTTGAAACTATATTTAGGAAGATCCAATGTTTGATTTATGTGCAGTTCCCTAAGAAATTGAAGAATAGTGGCATATAGACTATTGAGGTTAAAATCCATTTCCTTTACTTTCCACACATCAATAGTAGCAAGAGAGACATTTTACAAATGAAATATGAAATATGAGTGTTTTGGGTACAATTTCCTAGTGCCTTTAAATCGTGAAGATTAGTTGAATCTTCAAATCCTTCTTTCGAAAGGAACTCAAATTTCAATATCCCTATGGATAAATTTCTTAAGAGACTCATTTTACAAAAAGATGTGGATAAAAACCTTGTCCTTTTGTAGTTTCATATGAAGATGACACTTAAATGGACCAATTTCCCATGAAAGATGGCAAACTTGTCAAGAAATTGCCTCCTATAGTTAGGAATTCCAAGGTGTTTATTGTACAATATGATATATCTCTTCTCTATTAATAGTAGTACTAAGTAGATGAACCATCCTTGTATAATATTGTTACATGGATTAGTTTTTCTAAATGATAGGTTATATGGCTTGATCCTAATACTTGCACACACATAGAGATCAAAATATTGAAACCATAGAAGGGAATGAAAAAAATTGGTAAGAAATCAATGCAACAAGGGAATTATATGTGCTCTATGTCTGTTAAATATCCAAATCACATTTATGCATCTCAATTTCCATTAGAGAAGACTAGATCTATATTTATACTCTTCTCGAAGTGTAAAAACCCTTTCTCTATTGCCTTAGTAAATGGCACTATGAAGTATAATTCATGTAAATAATCTATAAATGGAATATATGGCTAAAATGGAGGAATGGACATATATTCATAGACTAAGGAGGAGTTTCTTGCACAGTGTTTAAACCAAAACCCAAGCCACTTCATTTATTTACCCACCCATTTCCTTTGAAAATTATATGGTCTACTAGCAAAAACATTGAAGTTGTATGTGGGTAGCCTATGACAAGGGATTTTCCCATAGTGTCCTTAATTTTAGGGGATGTGTTGAGGAATTCAAGACATAACAGAGGGATTCAAAGAAGTGTGTGTGTGTGTGTGTGTGAGAGAGAGAGAGAGAGAGAAAGAGAAAGAGAGAGAGAGAATTATTAGCATAATGAAAGTGGGATGTTGAATAAATATATTAGAAATTTTAAAATTTAATTTCACTTTTAAATATTGCTAGGACACCAATAAATAGTTTAGCAAAAATTGATATCAACATCATAAGAATAAATCACTAGAAGCATAAGAAGAACACATAAACTATTGAAAATTCTCTTCAATTATTTCCACAAAATAAAGCTTCTACTCATTGTTACAAACTTCTCTAGCTACAAACACAACGAAGCTACTAATCCCTAATTTATGAACTAAAACTGAAAGGATTAACAACCCCTATTTTATCAATTACCACTAAAAAGAGCTCTAAAACATAATTGTTTACCAACCACTACTAGAAGGAGGTACATCCCCTCATATGAAAGCTAGCATTTACTTTAAATTAATGATTTGTCTTTCATACCATTTTCATACTCAAATCATAAAGGTCATTATGTTTCATAAAACAAATGGTTATTGACCTCAATTACTCACCCCAAACACCATAAAATCACGTTTACAAATATTTGATCATTGATCAATCCAACAAAATTTACCTCTAAACAATCAAGTGAACAACCAACACACCCCAAAAAAAAAATATTCTTGCAAATTTGATTTTTCTTATGTAGAAATTAGGATAGATATTTTTAGTTTTCGAACTTTAGTTAAATTTAGCATGCATAAATATTTATTTTTGGTTATCCACCACTACCATCAAGTCTCTTGAATGTGGTCTTTAATTATTCTAACTCTTGTATGTTGTCTTTGTAAGAAAACTTGAGTTAAACTGCTCAATTCTTAATTCTGGAGATTTTACAGGTTTTATCTGACTTTCTAAATTTTCCTCACTCCAAAGTTATCCGTACTCCTAAATATACCTTCAAATCGGTTCATTCTATCATCTTCGAGAGAACTTGTCATTTAGCACCTTCATCATGTGAATTGGAGCTATGACCAAGCCTAAATGAGGTCGGGGGCTAATGGAGGTTAGAGGTCAATCCAAGTCAGAGGTTGGAGGTTTGGAGCGATTCACTTGCCGAGTGTCGTTAGTTTGCCTCTGGCTCACCTAAAGGCTCGAATAACCCACATCATCTTGTTGATGTCATCCTTGCATCATTTTTTCCATGTGGTAGCTCTTTGTTGGTGTTTGGTGTCACTAAGATTTGGTCCACTTGGCAACCTAAAAATTGTGAAAACACATGCCATGTGTCACACTCTCAAATGTGCCATGTCACTATTAATATCATGTTGACAATGCCATGACATTCTGTCTCCTTGTCACTTCTGTCAAATAATACAAACATTTCATGTGTCTCTCTTTGGTTAGTGAGTGTTGTCAACTCACCATCCATTTGTCCCTACCAAATCACCCCAATGCCCTATCATCCCTACTCCTCTACCAATAGTCATGTTGTGCATCCTACCACATTATATCCCACATTTCCATTGTGCCAACCTTGTTATATTGTATTGGATTTTTTAGAAACCCCCTTGGTGGTTTGGTAGTGAAAGGTGATCGCGTCCTGCGATTAACTCGAACCATCAATATCATAATCAGTTGTATGCTAATACTTCCAATAGTGGACCCCCCATGCTATTATCCCTCTAGTAGGAACATGACCCAACATTTTTTATGATGGGGTTAAGGGGACACAGGACACATGCTCCCATTTAGATTGTCTAGGTTTTAACACTACACCACTCTTCCAACCATTCTACCGACTTTGGTAAGACACCAAATTTTCACCATAATTGACTTTGCACCATATTTATCTACAAATTTTGACATTATGGCTTGTCACCTTTGAATGACAATAATTTTTTATCTAGTAGGTCATTTGCAATCTTCTATATACAACCAAAAGGATCGCTTAGAGCTATATCCATATAAGTAATTTGTATAAGAATTTGAGATGATATGCTCTACTAGAATTCAATCCAAAGACTTTGCACCTTTATTAATATTCTTGCATCGACCAATGCCTTTGCCATCAATTTTTCATCAATGATAACTTATTTTCAACAGTGGGAATGTTTAAGAGGAGTGCAACAGAGAAAACCTTTATTGTGAGATTGGGTTATTGCTCCCTATATTCTGGTGTTACTTTATCTATCTACTCTTGTTAATATGAACAAGAGAGATCAAGGATATCTTTATTCACTCATTTCTTTCCTTGGGGATGGGGAAGCACTCTCTAGAGTAACATTAGGTTCCTAACATGAGAGAACCTTCCCTAAATATTCATTGCATTCTATGATTGTTTTCCTTAGAGATAAAATGAATCACTATGGTATTTATTGCATGGGAGGAGTTGATAAACTACCTAAATAGTGGACCCCTCCACTTTGGTACTTGTTTAATTGAATAATTGTGTGAACACCCTTGTGCAATTAAGTTCTTACACTCTGAATCTGGCTTAGGGGTGGTTAGCTGTAAGAAATATTGTAGTGAAACTAGCCTATGGTTTGGACGAGAGTTGAAGTCCCTCCTTTGGTTGCCACTCATTTAAAAATTAATCAACTAATCACATATTCTTTATATATTTATATTATTGATGAACTATGAGTCTTCCCATAGCATCTAAGTAAGAATGTCTCATTCATTTTATAACCATGGATGTTGGGGCCTTCATTTTGATTCTTTTCATAATGAAGAGTCGTGGAAAGGTGGAAGAGACCACCGTTGGCTTGTAGAGCTGAAAGCCAATAGGGGGAAACAAGAACCAGGAGTGAACCAATAGTTGTGGGAAGGTGTCAGAGAAGACAAGGAGTAGTTGAGAAAGGGGAGTGAAAAGGCAGCTAAGGATAAAATCATCTAAGCCAAAGATAAGTGGAATTGGCAGTCTTAGTGCATAACAGAAGATAAAATGAAAAAGGGAGGGCAAGAAATGTTTGGATGTTAGTAAGTTGAGTGAGTTAGGGATCAGTAGGGATTTCCCAAGTTGTGGAAGGCATGAATTGTTCCCTGCCCTATCTATGTTTGTTCTTGTGGGTTGTGTTATTTATGTTCTTGATTATCACGTTTCAAGCCTTTTTTTATTTTGTATGCATTTCCTTATGTTATGCTTAATGAAAGAGACAGTTTGATCAATGATGTGTTGTTGAGTTCTGTGTTGGTTCTTTAAAATTTTTGAATGGATGATTACAAGTTGTATGGTTTCTTAAGAGTATCTCAGGAGAGTAGTATGATTGGATTAATTTGGATTATTGATTTTTATGAGACATTATCATTTGTTTGTTGTCATTCCCTTGGTACCTCATTCTACCCCTTCTAACTTCGGTTGTGACATGCCTCGAGTGAGACTCCTTACCCTCTACGAATAAGGTGAAAATGTCGGCGTTGCTCTAGACTATAGTAGAGCCTTGCTGGCCCCTTGTGCCTGAACCAAGGGTCTCTGCCCTATTGTCAATTTTGTGCCAACAAATGGTTCTATTGTCGAGACCAGAAATAAAAAAGGGGGTTTGGAATATGGTATCAAGGATTTTTAAGAGGGAGATATAGAGGCAGTGGGCTCACCAAGTAGATCATTTCATATCCTAACAATCCATACTTCGCAACCAAGATGTTGCTAAAGTGAACGACACATTTATATTCAGAAGTTGCAAGTGAACAATATGAGATCTTCTGGGGTAAGTTCCTAGAGTAATTATACAACTAGTTACGAAGACTGCAAGTGAAGGCTCAAATGGGAGGACTGATGCTAGCTTATCATGATTGGATTCTCGTGGATCTCACGTTGCTCCGCCATCTTGACATGAATATGATAAGAGTGGTAGAATTTTGGGTGAAAGGTACCTTGGAAGGATACGTGGTCGAGTTCGTACCAGAAAGCTACTAGTCATTCTCAAAGGCTGATGCTCTGTTCCAAACTGGGTTAAGAGGGAAGCTATTGAAATAAATACCTCTTTGGATTAAGGTTTTGATGGTGGAAGGGGGTCTGATTCATTTCCAAGGGTTAAGCATGGCAACACAACCCCTAGTAATGGGGGGAGGACCTAAGGGGAGAGATTCTACCAAGCGAGGGACCAGGATGTTGATAGAGGGATGGATGCAGAAGACTCATGAAGGCCTAGGGAGATGAGAGTGCGGATAGCTGAGAAGATGCAAGAAATAATCATGTAGGAAATCAAAAGGAAACTAGAGGAACTACACCAACCAGGAGAGGTGTTGAAAAGTCTAGATGAAAGAGATGGAAGGTAAGAGAATATGGTGAGGGGGATAGAGATAGCAAGAATGACCAGGATTTGAAACGGTGGTATGAGCCCTCCCTTCTCATTTGCGGGGGAGGGGTCAGACGAAGATGGTCATAGTAACCATGAGGAAGGCATGGAGGATGAGATGGGATTTATGATGAGAGGACTGTCTGAGGAGAATGTTGCATCTAAAAGAATCGAATATCTAAACCCTCGAGGCTCAGGTAACTTCCCCCCGAGCTTCTCGTAGTGCTCTCGAATAACCCTGGTAAATGTGTTGCTAAGTTTCTTAAGGTGATAAGAGTGAATAGTGTTCATGTTAAATATAGAACTTGTACTACTAAAAATAGTGGAAATAATAGCAATAATACTCTAGGATCACAAGGATCTCAATATCCAGGAACCCAAGGATTTTGCTTTTAGCATGAACAAAGTCTAATATGACGAGATAATTTACAAGATATCCATAGTTCTCTGGCAGAGGGAATGATGATGTAGAACAACACTTGTACCTACGTGAGGCTATATGGAGGGCTTGTCATACACCTGATAACATGAAGCTAATAGAGTTCCAGACAAGTCTCACAGAACAAGCCCTACAGTGGTTTATAAAATTGGTGGAGTTACAAGAGAACCCGACCATACATAATATTAAGAGGAACTTTGTACAAGAGTTCAAGCTCCCCCAAATGGATTAGCAGGGGCTATTGGAGTTGTGGGCGATCAACCAACGGGAAGAGAAAATATCTAGGAGCTAATGCACAGGTTCAAAGATGCAATCGGTAAGACCATCTACATTATACATCTCAATCATTAGAGAGATTAGTTCTTCAAGGCACTGCTACCACTAACCCAAACACCATTGACACAACAAAAAATCGAGACACTATAGGATGCCCTGGAGCAAGTTACCCGCATAGAGGCTATGGAGATATATCCTCACAACTAGCGAGGAGGAGAGGCATCACATGATCCCTCTATATTGGGTCTACGAAACCAGATTGATAGCTTAACAGAGGAGTTGAAAGATTTATAGCCAACCTGTCCTGCGAGCCCAAACGTGTGGTGTACCAACTTCCTAGTGGAGGTTCACCTTGTTGCAATGGAGTGCCCAACAATGAGGGTCGCGGGTCACCCTAATGTTAGATTCATATTATCAAGATGCAGTGGAAGCAAGTGAAGTGGAAGGTTATGCTAGCATGGTACCTAAATAGCATGTGATGGTGGTTGGGCAGTGCCACATAGTTTAGGATGTCACATGATATTGAAATAGAGGCCAAATTACCATAGAGAATGACTACCCAATGGTATTATATAGTGTCTTATGTATTGAGGGTCTTGTGTTGTGGTCAACAGAAACTAGGGGACAAGAATGCGATCGTTATTTGACATATAAATTCATGATGTATCAAACATGGTTTTCCATAGGGCTAGAGTATTCCTTCGTACTAGGGCTTGGTGGTGGGACAAGAAAATATTTTTTATGGGAAATAGTGAAAGGGATGGTTTATAATGTATAAAATTCCATTTTTACCCCCAATATTTCTTATCCCTAGTTATAACTTGAAACGATGAAATAACACACTAAGGGTTAGACTCATGCGACACATTGTCTAGGTGATATGTCAAATGCAAAGTGGACTTAGATATGCCACATTCATGTCTGGAGTGGTGTGGAACCATCTGTGTGAAGTGGAATTCCCATAAGGGTGCCATGTTAATGACATATGTATGGATGCCACGTGGTAGGTCCTTAGCTATGTGGCATGGATTGAATGACTAAACTTTAAATAGAATCAAATTTTTATCCATGCATAAAATGAGGATAAAATTCATATCGTTAAGAAGCTCTCAACAAGTTGAATGTGATTGTATTGTCCATAATTATTTATGGTAACTTTGGTAAAGGAGGAATTTTGTAAATCCATTTTCATGATGAGACCATGGAGGCTAGGTTAATTAAAATTAACACCTCCCATTCAACTTTGAAATTATAAAGTGGTGGGAAGGAGCATTACAGTGTGGTATAAGAGCATCCAAGTTCAATTCTTGGACTGGATCGACTCAAGAATAGATGAAATGAAAAGTTAACTTTCAAGGCTAAATCTGAAGAGCCCTACACATAAATATTTAAACTCATTTTGATGGGTAATTTTAATTCTTCTTACATTTTCTATTGTAAAGGTTGGCATATGATTTTAAACTTGCAAATTTCATGGATTTTGATTGTTTTAAAATGTTGATTTTAAACCTACTAATTGATATGGGTATAAACATACCAATATACTCTTTCAATTTCTCTAAATGTGTAATAACTATAGAATTTGATTAAATAATTGTGTGCTTAAAGCATGTGCCTATATCATAATTTTGAATTGACAGAATGGAAAATTCAAATATGTTATTTTGTTTCCTAACTAAGTTTAGAGCTTATAGTTGTTTTTCTACTATTCTTGGTAAATTATTGATTTCAAACATAGTGATGATATAATATAGGCATACTAATATGAACTTTATATTATTTGAATATGTGACTAACATGAATTCTAGATGTGTGACTACAAATAAATCAACATACAACAAGCTAGCATGTATGGTGTTGGCATGCTAAGGTAAAAAGACAATTGTTTTATGCTAATATAACTAATAGTTATGTGTGTGTGATAGCACATAAGAATATCCATTTTCAATGAGAGATAAAAGCATGGTTAGAAGTATGGTACAACATAGCATCGGACAAGTCCATCATAAAAAATGGGAAATTTTCCATGATAGATAAGAACCCCTGGATAGATTGAAAGCTAAGTTGAAGAGTCACATGGAAGAAACTAAAGCGCTCATTAGAACAAAGGGTGCATGAAAGGTTGAATATGATGTTTCTATAGAACTTGTTATATATGCAAAGGTTGTTGTGAAATGCATCAATGTTTGGAAATAAGGAAAATTTTGTGGAAAGGGAAGGAATGAGATATTGTAAGGTTGAAGAGAAAAGAAAGCCACTCTCATGTTGGCATTATGGAAAGTAACATATGCAAAGATATTTCCTTGATGGACAACAAAAGAAGAAGGAGAGCAGTTCATGTGAACTCTAGGCACATGAACTTGCATCCAGTAATACACAAAGAGATGAGGGAGTATCCCCTCATATTATTTGAAATGTTGAAAATTTCAATCTTGAACTATTTTAAGGGATGTTCAAGTTTTGAGGTTGTATAAACCTTGGGAAAGACTTTGACTTAAATTTTTTGAATACATTGGTGATGGACATGTTGAACACCCTTACTCAAGGGTTTGAGTTTGTTGGGAACTAATGAATCATGGGGATGTTTTACATGATTATCATTATTGTTGGCTTCATATTCACTCTTGATGTTTTTGGTTATTGACTTGAACATGGGAAAGATTATTTATATTTCTCATGTGTTTTCATAGTGGTTTTTCTCAATTTTCATTCTTTCTTCTTCCCTTTGGTGTTTTGTTGGGTACAGAAAAGAAAGGAAAGGATCTATGGAGAAGAGATATATAAAATCAATCTAGAAGGAAAAAATATTGAATAGACCCTATGTATATGATAAACAATAGTGAAGTGGAAAAGAAGATGACAAAACAACTAGGTGGATTAGATGAATCCACATGAATACATGGACAATGACTTAAGAACTATAAAAATAACACAAGAAGGGAGTTCCCTTATTTGAAATTAATTATACACACACACACACACACACACACAGACACATATATATATATATATTATATATATATATATTTATATATATATTATATATATATTATATAATATAATATATATATGTTTTTATCTTGAATATATCATTAAACAAATGCATAATGATGTTGTTTAGCTTGATAGGTCATTATTTGAAAACCATCGTAGTAGTAAGGTGTAACTAATATTTAAAAAGATTATGGTTATGTAAAGGGCTAGAAAATGAAATTTGTGGTTACCATATTGGACTAACACAATGATTCTATTTAAAGGATTCCATGCCATAAGCAATACCATCGGGAAAAGTGGGAAAGAATGACCTATTGTTGATAATTACCATAGTTAATATGGTATGTTTATGATGTTGATATTTGCTGTGAGCATGAATGGAAATGATAGGTGTTGGAAATTGATACCGTATGCCAACAATGGATGAAGTTATCCAATAAGATCCCTTATCATGTAAGGTATCCATCGAGCAAATGTGAACACTTTTTTTTAACTATTATTATGTTCATGAGATTATGACGTTTATGTTCCCATGTTTATATTATGTTTATGAAAAGGAAGTGAAAAATATCGAATCAACGAGTATACTAACAACTAACTCTATTTCTTGGTCAAATCATGAGGAACATACATCATTGAGTCCTATCTATGGATATGAAACCACTCAGCTCTTACAGGTCACTACGTGATAACTTTAGGGTTAAGAAACACTCAATGCATATAGTTTGGCATTTACCACCACCAAAGTGCTATCTAGATACTTATATAATTTCTAAATGAGAACACATGTTTATTGGAGGTGTGGTGGTAAATAATATTATTGTCGACAAAAGACTACTTGGTTAGTAATACCCACAATCACTAGGAAGTAAGTGGGGAAATATTGGGACCTATATGAAAGGATTGTGTGTAGCAGTGTATTCACCTTTGAGTACTTCACTTTGTGGTGAAAACTACTTAGTGATATGGAATCATGGATGGAACTATACAAAAAGACTACGCGTATAATCACCCAAAAATGTTCAGCTAGCCATTGCTTACTAGGTTGATCGAAATACACCACGTAAGATGGTCTTTTATACACTACAAGCCACCTTCACTTTAGGAAATAATTTAGTAAATGAGTTTCCTAAATTATTTCTCATTAAAATAAAAAAAAGACCATTATAATAATTAAATACATCATTATTTATTTATTTTGCTCTCAAAATAATTATTAAATCATTATTTAATGATAACCTCTAACTATATTGTATTGAACCACTCTCCAATAATTAAATAAAGCAATATTAGTTATTCCTCATTTATCCCCTATTTTCTCTCACGAGATAATTATTAAACCATTATTTCATAATTGTTTTGACTTAATCACCATAGAGTGATTAATAAATCATTTTTTATTTGTTAATTACTTTAATTGCTTCCTAAAAAAATATATTTGACCATTATACATATATTTCCCTCTAAAAAATCTTATAAAATATTCATAACAACTAGATTTTGATTTAGTCTATAAAATTTTATTATTATCTAAATATAAATCTATCTCGAAATTTTTCTATAAATAGAGGAGTTTTCTCCTCATTTTTCACCAATTTTCATTCTTATCCTCGTCATTATCATCCTATGACATTAGAGCTCCCACTTTGAGTTGAAGCCCCCATTACCATATTTTTCCCATAGCATACAACTATTGAGAGAGAGTTGAATATCCTGCTAAAGCACAAGGTTACAATGGACCCATCCCACAAAGGGAATCTATAGACCCGAGTCTACATATTTCTCCTCATCTTGTAATTACTTTTAACAATAATAATGAAATCAACATTATTCCATCGAGTTTTGTCATTTTTCTTTTGCTATTATATGTTTCTATTTGCATGCCATATTTTTTAGGTTTATAACTTTTGTATTGCAAATTTGAAGCATATCAATAGCCATATTTGGTTATTAGGGTTTCTCATCACCAACAACTTAAGTGAAGTATTTTTAGTACACTTCCTAAGAATTTCTAGACTAACAAATGGCGACTCCATTGTGTCTTTACGTCCTTAGTCATCAACAAATAGAAACTCCTAGAAGTCCTGGTGACTGTTGTTTCAAATTCCTTTCAATATTTTTTAGGATGTCTTCGTTCTCTTAATTTTCATTTCTATTTTAAGATTCTTTCCTTTTGCTAGAAAATTCTTAATTTTATTGGGTTTCCATGTCTTTTTTGTAGGTCATAGGTACCGGCTGCATAGCAGATGACACTGTCTGCAACAACTTTGTTGATGGAAACCATTAAAAATTGAGCACACTTTGTATACCATAACATATGCCCTAGAATGCAAATTTTGATACACTTTATGCATCCAGGAACACTAAATAGGTCAACCAATATGTCGCCGATTTTTTTATAAATTTTCAGTAATTTCAATTTTTTGTCAAATGCTTTTCCTATGTATCAAGAAGGGTTGATGTAATTTCCTTGGCCACCCATAGGCCTAGAGTAACCTAGTAATTTTTCTTATTTTTAGGAAGCAAAAGGCCCCTTGATGTATAGATTACACCTCTTCCACTTAAGAGAAAATTTGCTAAGTTGAGGAGTATAGTTTGCAAATTTGTAGCCATTATTTTCCAATAGTATTTTCATATTTTTTCAATCCTTTTAAAACCATAGTTAGAATAATTTGTTTCCCTTTAAAACTTGAGTTTATTTCCTTCTCTAGCATCCCCTTGAACATCCTTCTTTCTGCAACTTGCTTTCCATTTTGCAACACTTTTCTATTTTTCCTTTGCTAGTTTTTTTGCATCATTTCAGTAGAGTTGGCCTTAGATACTAATCCCTTGGAGTTTAGATATTTTTTTCATTAAAGTCTGAGTTTCTTCTTTTCCATCACTTTTCATGCTACTTAATAAGCCTTTTTGACTATAGATTCTGTGCTTATTTTTAGTGTTATTTTACTATTCATTTTCAATATTATTTGTAGTTTATGCACTTTATTTTCAACGATGCTGGAATAAAAAATCATATTTTAGTGAAATCATCCACATACAGATTATTCACAAACTCACACCCTAAGAGAATGTGAGCTTGGTTACAATCACCAAGTCAAGACTTGAAACACTCCCAACTAATCATAACTTAACTCACATAGATTAAGCCCACTTCAGCAATATGGAAAAACACTCTTGTAGTTAGGTTTAGCATCAGTGGAATAGGATTCCCAAAAGCCCAAATGATTACTTACACCGAGACATAAAAAGTTTTCGTTGTCGGGAGTTTGAAATCATTCATAGTCCTGTAGTCAAAATGTTGTGCGTTGGGGACTCATTTGAGAGGGGGTTAGGCTTATGTCTTAGTTTGCAAGACTCTCCATGAGGTTGTTCAACTCATTAGTCTAAGGCTTCACATTGTTGAATGACTATGAAGAAGCCAAATACTCGACCACCCCGGTCGGATGAAGGTAACCTTAGTGGAAAATATTAGGAAAGCACCCTATATGGGTGGTTGTGGGTAGTGCCAACTCCTTTACCTTACCTTCCCTTAGACAATTTTTCCTACAGATGTTAGACCTCGTCAAAGTAAGAAGTATTTTTGAAGGCCATACAAAATAAGAGTGTTATAGCTCCAAATCTCACTCTTGATGTTTGTGATGCTACACTTGTGGCCTAGGGCAACCCCTCCTTCCAGACCTGGTCCAAATACTTAAAAAATAGTGTTTTAATCCCTATATGCGACATTTCCCTAAGCTAAATGCATGTGTATGCAGGTCTGTGTATACCGAACCCACGTATATGTCTTAAAAAACACTTAAAAAATTAAATCTCCTTAATTTCGGGCGGAGATCACAGGTTTTACCTATTGATTACGTATTAGTGCCCGTGGCCCAACGATTCCCAACAGATTCCTGACTAAAAAACTACTTTGGAAGAAGTATAAAAAGGCTTCAATGGGAAGGCCTAAGGGAGGAGAGAATAGAGAGAAAAATCACTCTGCCGAGATTATTCCTGATTAGGTCTGAAGATCCTTGTGCTTCCAGCACTTCCCCCATTACAGGAAACCCTTGTTTCCTTGAGTTATGTTGTCTTTCCATTAGTTGAGATATCCTTAAGTGAGTCATAGAAGGAGTTTGTTGAAGGCTTGAGATTGGACGAATCCAAAGGACAGTTTCGCTTGGAGCCTGCGAAAGGAAGACTCAGGTGAAATCATTCCTTAATGTATTTTAGTTATCTATAATAAAAGGAACACTTGTCTTGTTCTTGATATTAATATTCTTCATGCTTATGATATCAATGTTATGATTTACATATGAATGGTTGTTTCAATTGTATAACTAACTACCTTTCAACATACTATGAAGTTGATTTCCTTATGATGCTTGGTTCATATGCTGTTATGCTTCCTTGAATTGATTGCCTTGCAGGTTGAAGGATCGAAAGGAACTCCGAGAGGGTTTGGACCCTGACTGGATCTACCCAAATGAAGGACCCCTAGGTGCACCTATCTTCTTATAGTTTGTTTATATTAGTATCATGGCTGTATGGAATGCTTGTTTTTCTTTGTAGATAACCCTCACTCTACTAGGGTATTGACCCAAGGCACTAGGGGACTTTGTCCCTCAACAGAATTGGCGACTCCACTAGGGAAAACAATATTGTTGTTCCTAGTTTGGGTTTATTCAAGCCAATCAGGGCTCAGTTGTTTATCTACTTGATGTGACTGAGTAGTATGTTCCTGTAGGAACTTGAACTATAAGTTTGATCAATTTCTTCAGACCCTTTTTTGTTTTTTCTTGTGATCTATTATATACGCATCTTGGTCAAGTTACAGTCATGTATGTACGTAGGTTTCACCATATGAGCCCGCATATACATAGGTTTCTATGGACTAAATAGTGTATACACACAATTGTATATTGACACAATCGCATATACCCCAAAATTTTCAAGATTTTTCAAATATTTGTGTTTCTGAAGATCTGTTTGTTGGTCTGAGTCTTTCCTGAACAATTACTTTTCTGTGCCAGTCTCTATTTTTACAGCAAGTTCATGATTTCAAACTCTCTTTGATTGTGGAAAGTGTTGTTCTTGTTTTCTTGTTGTTTCAAGCATCATCATTTTTGTTTAAGAATATAAGATTTCTTTATGGGAATCTTTGTCGTTCTAGTCTTCCCAGGCAGAAACATTGGTCTCAATCTTTGTGGCTAACCTAGTTATGGTGATCTTTTTGTTTGCGTGTCAAAACTGCATCTTTGCGGGCATTTACTTTTCTTTCTTTTTGAAAGTTGTTGTGTGATGATTTTGAGAGTTTTCTTTCTCGATCTCTTGATCATTGTCATCAAGCTCATTTTTGCTGCTCTTTGATTGTTGAGAGCATCTTGAAACACCTATTTTGTTGAGTTTTCGCCCATTTTGAGTTGATAACTTGCAAAGTGTTTTGGTTGCTTATTCTATGGTCTCAAAGTTCTCAATGGTATTTGGAACACTTTTGAAAATTCATTTTTGTTTTTGCTTTTGAAGAAAACTTCTTGAAAACTTGGTTTCTGAATTCTTTGGCCTTTTTCTGATTTAATTTCCTTTTTGCGAGTGAAAGTACATTTTTGTTTGTCTTGAAATTTTCTTTTAGTGTTTGGACGAAAATGAGCATTAGCAACTTATATTCTATCTAAACATCTTAAGTGGCTAATTAGAATTCATAAGCAAGTTACTTTCATTTCTTTGATTTAGAGTAGTCTTAAGTTTTGCACCATCATGTATTCATTGCATTAGGATAAATTTGTGCATCTTTTAGGACATCCATAGTTTTGTTAATTTTTGTGAGTGTGAAGCTTGAGTAAAAGAAAAGAAAAGAAGAATTTATTGCTTTCTTAGAAGTTCCTCAGAACTTGGTAGAAATTTCTTTCATCGAAGAACAAAACAAGTGCATTTGCATATAGTTTGGTTTTTATTGGTTTCTTTTGCGTCAAAACACCACAAGTTTTATTTCCTCTTATTCCTTGACTTAAGAATATCCCATTTAAAAATAGGCACTAACTAAAATGCACTAGAACTTTTTTATAATTGTCAATTTAGACACACCAACATGTTTTAGGATATTTTAGGGCCTTGGATTAGGTGTGTGGAGAGAAAACTCTCCAAGGCCATTTAAACTATCAAACATAGGAGTCTTCATAGTGAATGCAAATCCAATAGCATTGGGAATACCAGGAAAGCTCTAGAACTGGGAGTTAAGAACGAGGGTTTTTGAAGATAAGGAAGAGAGATATCCCTTCTCTTACTTGTCAGATCTTACCTCAAGACTATTCCACCTGGGTTCTGACATGAATTGGTAACCTTATTTGCTTCTCCTAGGGATCTACATAGGTGATTGCGAAGGGGAATCCTATGGCACCTAAGGCCGATGTTGTATCACTCTCAACGGTACTACTGGAGGGCACCCTTGCAAAGCTTGGGGATTGCACTAGCACAGGTTGTTGTTAGGAGGTCAACTTAACTTCCTCTATTACCTTCGCTGGTAGGACTAGGCCGTCATTATCCCAGACTATCTTTGGAAGGTCCCTTACTTCACTTTCTTGTATTTTGGTGTCCGGTCCTTATCACCTGGAGTGGAAATACTTAAACGTTGTTTGACTAGTTGACATATTATAAGGACTTTGCAATGTGTGGACTATGCTCTTAGTTGGCCTAGCTTTCATTTTTTCTTGAGTCTTTAATTAGATACTAATAAAAAATTCAAAGTGGCTGACCGATCACCTAGATGGTCTCGAAGACTTTGTGGTCTTTCAGCACCAAGTTTAGAGCCTTCTCCTAGAAGGCACAGAGGTAATACTACTAGTAGATTTCATCCCGTGGTAGTTGACACATCAGGGATTGATCCTCCCCTCGGGTGCATTAGTGTTCAGAATAGGCCTGGTACTTCCACGGAACTAGAGAGGAACACTCTAGTTCTTTCTCGAGTTCTCTTTCAATCGGAAGATAACATAGAGGTAGAAGAACTCCTAGAGTTGTTAATGGCTCCAAATTCTCCTCTACCTTCTAACCATCTAGAAGTATTACAATACGTAGGGAATTTGATGCATAGACCATCAAGTCCAGGTCATATTACGCACTTACCTTTGATGACCACCACCGGAAGCATGGCTTCTACAACAAGTGCTACAACCATGTAGACTCCAACATCAATACAAGGAGGAGGAACTATTTCCATCCCCTCTACATATTTATTCGAGTCTTTTTCTAGCACATCCTTAGTTGGGTCTACCTCCATTCCTTCTATGAGTGGAAATTTCCAAGCCAATGCATCTAGTTCTAGATTCTTCCCATTTGGCACCCATTCACAAGGTATTCTGTCAGTTCCATTTAGTGCCTCCACATTCATGATGGGTGAGTCAGCTTCATTTCGAGGTTTTCCTTTTGGAAGTGATCATATACCACATTCCAACTCGATGATAGGATTTATGCCTTTTTCTTCTACAGGACAAGGCAGTGATCCCTTTGAAGGTTGGACTAACCCTGTGATTAGTGGCGTAGGAACTAGGAATCCATTTTTCGGCCAACAAGGGAATAGGACATACTCCATAGTTAGTTAATTTAAAGGTATTCCTCCATTAGCTTCTGCTTGGAATCCTTATTAGGGGTTATTGACTCCTTATGATCTTTTAGGAGGAAGCTTCGCTGGTTATGGAGGTTTTTCAACTGGAGTTAGTCAAACTCCGAGTTCTGCTGGATCAGAAGGTTCACCTTTTGGTTTAGCTAGTTCTACTAGTTACTTTGGGTAGCCTGGTACCTTTAAAAATCCAGGCCAATCTTTTCAGAACTTTGGGGACCCTGCCCAGTCTAGGTGGAATCGTCAGGGTCCTCCTAGGCTTCCTTTTCTGGCAACTTTGAATTTGCTAGATCTCATGAAATTAACAGAAGATCCAATCAAATACAATCTGGACTAGCCTCCTGTCCCAACCAAACTCCCTTCGAACATTCCAAAGTTCAAGGGGAAGGGCGATGAAGACCTGGGCCACCATGTGACCACATTCCATTTGTGGTGCTCATCAAACTCCCTTATCAATGACTCGGTTAGGTTGAGACTTTTTCAGCGCACCTTAACTGGTAATGTGGCCAAGTGGTATATAGAGTTGCCAGGGGGCAACTTTACATCTTTTACCGACTTGGCTAATATTTGTTTAGAGAATTTTCAGCGAAATCACATAATTAATCATTTGTTGATGCGTTTTGAACCAACTAGTGTGGTTCATCGTCAGGACAAGTTGAAGATACAGATGAAGTTGGCTAATATTTTCCTAAATCATTTCTAGTTGCCCATCAGCTTTGATGCTGAAACTGAGCTTCTAGCCAATTTTCGTCAAGATACGGCAACTCACATTTTTGATCATATTCAGGAATGGAGGTGGAGAAAAAGGCTCATTAAGGCCGAAATTCCTCCAGAATATCGTCTCGATTGGTTTTTAAAATACTTACAACCTGAAATCTCTAAGGATGTCTCTTTGTCTGGAGTCTATTCTGAGGAGCGATATATTTTTAGAGCCCAATAGTTAGAACTCTCAGTCTGGGATTCTACAAAAAAAATTGCCTGATGCTCTTGGGACTAAGGTTGATATAGCCAATTCAAAGCCAGGTCCCCATGCAGATGGTATCATTGGATCCGTAGACACAAATGCGATGAACCTGTTGAGCCAATTACAGTAGTTGTATTTACAAAATGCTCCTAACAATCAAGTCACATTGTCTAACCCTTCATCTTCTCAACCCTCTTCTTTTAATGTCGTCCAATCTTCCAACCCCAAAGGAAATCAAAACTCCAATGGGAAAAAGAAAGGACAAGGTAAGAAAAAGAGTCAAGATGGGAAGACTAATGCAAATAAGCCTGGCAATAATGTTGGTGGTGGTGGAAATGAATCTAGAAAGAAGGTCAAGTTTCCATGCAAGCTATGCAGTGGAGATCGTTTAACTCATCTGTACCCAAATATTCAAGATGCTCAAAGCTTGTTAGGGCAGCAAGGGACTTCTAGCTCTCAAGCTGTGTTAACCAACCTTTTTCCCTAAGGCAACAAATTCTTGCTGGCGTGAGTTCAAATCCTGGTACCTCTGTAGGGGACAACCAGGAAGGGGAGAAATCATCAAATGTCTTCATGATGGGTTCTAACATCCATGTGGCCACTCAATCACATGATTACGGTGAAGCTAAAATATCCAAGGATAAAACAACTCCCAGAAATACTGACCTTCATATTGAGCGACCCCCTGTCGAGACTATACCACAGATACCAAAAGGTTCTGCTAAATGCACAACTATCAATCCTAATGCTAGAGCTGCCCAGAATTACTCCATTATTGAGGATGTGGGTCAAAGTCCATGCGCTATGTCTGCTTTAGAGGTTCTCCAGTTGTGTCTAGCTCAACAAAGTGCTTTGCTTTCAGCGATAGGGGTCGTTGATCCAAACAACTCTTTAGTGCTCACTTTCGACATGCTTAATGTCAAAAAGCGATTCCCTCATCACATGGCTTTTCAAATAAAGTCTAAATACCGAAAAATTAACATCTTTTGTACCGTTATTGATGAAGGAGCTTCCACATGCATCACGCCGATGTCATGCTGGAAGGCCATTGGATCGCCTTTGGTTGTTCCTTCACCTACCCTCCAGACTGCATTTGATGGGAATTCTCATAAGTCACATGGAATTATCCCAGCCTTTCCCATATGTTTTGGGGGGAAGGTCATCAATATCGAAGTAGAAGTCATTGATACTAACCTATATTACAATCTCCTCTTAGGAAGGAACTGGATATACGAAATGGATGCCATTGTTTCGACTCTGTTTCATGTCATTTTCTTTCCTCATGAGGGGAAAATCATTAAGGTTGATCGATTGGATTATTCTTCAGTTCATCCTCGAGCAACTTCAGATTCTATTGTTCCTTTAGTGGATAACCCTCATTTTCCTACTGAGAATCTTTGAGTTGGGATGTATTCTTCATTGATGGGTACATTTGATTTTCCCTCTCCTATCGCTAGAATCAATGTCGTTTCATCATCCAAGGAGTCTTCACAGGAAGAGTTCTTTTGAACTCATTATTTTTCAGACCCTTGGACCTTTCCTTCACCTACGAACATATTAGCTGAAGGAAAAGTTGGTGGAATGGCATTTCCTAAGTCTACAACAGAGCTTAGATATCAGTCTATCGTCAACTTTGTAGTCAACCATTCTACTCCTTTCACTGAGGAGGAGCTATATGGTGATGTGGCCCGGGCTTGGACCCTTGATTCTACCTCCACTATGGACTACTTAGACACAGTTTTACCATCTGAGGAAGCAATCCTAGAAGTAATGATGGGTGTAGATTAACCTTGGAAAGACTTACACCATCCTTCATATTTTCTTCCTTCGATGCAGGAAGTAGAATCTAGGTTCTCCGAGCTCTTTACTAGTGATGTTTGTACGGTGTCAAATCCTTCGGCTCCAGAACAGTTTCGTGCCAAAGGTAATATCTTGGTGATTTCAAAAATCATATCTATAAACATCTCTAGGAACCCTAGCGCGATCGAGAATCTCTTCATCGCAGCTGAATGTTCCCCTGAAGAAATTCAAATTTACACTGACCTTTTTAAGGAGTTTCGAAATGTATTCACTTGGTCTTATGAAGAAATCCCTGGCATTGATCCATCCATAGTTCAACATGAGATCAAGACATATGAAAATTCCAGGTCGATTCGTCAGAATCTTCAGCCGGTTAATCCTAGGAAAGCAGCAGCCATTAAAGCTGAAGTAGAGAAGTTTCTTAAGCCGGGTTTTATATACCCTACTCCTCTTACGAATTGGGTTTCTAATCCAGCCCCTATGGATAAAAAGCAAGGAATAATCTAAGTATGCATTGACATTAGGGACCTAAACAAAGCTTGTCCCAAAGATAATTACCCCATGCCATTTATTGATCATATTATTGATGAGTGTGTGGGTAATGAGATTTTCCCCTTCATGGATGGTTTTTCCTGTTATAATCATATATATGTCCGTCTTGAAGATCAACATAAGACAAATTTTATATGTCCCTGGGGTACCTTTTCATACAGAAAGATGCCTTTTGTTCTAAAAAATGTTGGAGCTAACTTCCAGCGGGCCATGCCATATGCTTTCCATGACACTAAACATATCATCGAAGCATACTTGGATGATCTAGCTTCTTGTTCTTGAAAGAGAACTGATCATCCTAGTCACCTTCTATTGGTTTTTGAGTGATGTCAATTTTACAAGATCCAGTTGAATCCCAATAAGTGCATTTTTGTGGTTACATCTGGTTATTTATTATGGTTCATTGTGTCAAATGAAGGGATTCAAGTTGATCCCTTCAAGGTAGAGGCAATAATTCAATTGCCTCCCCCGTCCTCAATTCGGTAACTTCAAAGTCTTCAAGGGAAGGCTAATTTCTTAATAAGGTTTATAGAAAATTTTGCCAAGATCACTAAAGGGTTTAAGCATTTTCTACGAAAAGGAGTTCCATATGTATGGGATGACTTTGCGTAGTGGTCATTCGATGCCTTGAGAAAGGCATTAGTCTCTGCCCCACTTTTGAGTCCACTAGATTATGGTAGAGATTTCCTTTTATATCTCATTGCTGCAGAATCAACCATAGGTATGGTTCTTGTTGAAGAAGACAATGCCCTCATTGAGAATGTGATTTATTATTTGAGCTGATCCTTGGTAGGTCCTAAACTTCACTATTCTCCCATTGAGAAGTTGGCTT
Source organism: Pinus taeda (assembly GCA_000404065.3). Lineage (NCBI taxonomy): Eukaryota > Viridiplantae > Streptophyta > Pinopsida > Pinales > Pinaceae > Pinus > Pinus taeda. The sequence continues at coordinate 97,805 of APFE031317637.1, read as the reverse complement.
TGGCAGTTGTCCATGCTGCCCAGCAGCTTTACCATTATATCTTGCTACGTAAGACTTTTGTCTTAGCAGTGGTGAATCAATCCCAATTTGTCCTCAGTATGCGAGTGATTGGGGATTAATATAATTGATGGATAGTCATTTTACAAGAATTCGATCTCGAGTTCTTGTTCGCCAAGTCTAAGAAATCTATGGTTTTTTCGGTGTTAATTTATGAGCTGCCTTCTGGAGAGGAAACTGTTTACGAGGAAAGTTTTACCGATGAAAATTTATTCCTCATCTCTTCACTCGACCCTTGGTATGGATATATCATTGTCTATTTCCAGACTTCAAAGTTTCCCTCTACTTTCTCTAGGGATGAACACCAAAAATTACATCACCTAGCTAAGAACAATGTCATCATTGGTGATACATTATATCGTCGAGGGGTTGATTCAATCCTTCAGTGTTGTTTATCCCTAGAGGAAGTAGATCCAGTGCTCAATGACTGCCACAGTGGAGCTTGTGGTGGTCATCTTTCAGGGCTTGCTACAGCCCATTGTATCTTGCGTGCCAACTATTTTTAGCCTTTTCTCTTAAAATATTGTGTTGAAGCGGTCAAATGTTGTCACCCCTGTCAAGTTTATACTCAGAATATGTGCACACATCCAGCTCCTCTTTTTCTCGTTGTCACTGTCTGTCCTTTTACTAAGTGGGTTATTGATTTTACAGCTTGTAATCTGCCTTCAGCAGGGAATCAAAAGTACATTATCATGGTTGTAGACTACTTCATGAAGTGGGATGAGGCCATGCCCACTTATAAAAACAATAGTGAAACAACAACATTGTTCCTCTTTAATCAGATTATCTCAAGGTTCAGTATCCCAAGAGAGATTATCACTGACCATCGCAGTCATTTCTAGAACCAACTAATGTCTGAATTGGATCTCAAATAGGGTTTCCAGCAGGAGCACTCATCTCCATATTATCCTCAGGCCAATGGAAAGGTCAAGGCAGTGAACAAAACCCTTAAGACAATCCTGCAAAGGATGATCGACAAAAATCAGTCCGATTGGCATCTTATGTTGTATCCGGCTCTTTGGGCATAACGAACCTTCGTAAATACTGCTACAGGTTTTACACCTTTTCAGTTAGTTTATGGGATGGAATCTGTCTTTCCTGGTGAATGTGAAATTCCATCTATTAAGTTAGCTATTAAGCTCCTTCTAGAAACATCTAGTCTCGAAGAGTGCCTCCATCATTTGGCACATCTCGATGAGCAGCATCAAGATGTTGCCACAATCAATGAGGCTCATAAGAAAAGAGTTAAAACTTAGTATCATAAAGCTATTTGTCCTCGAGTCGTTTCTGAATGTGACCTTGTCTTGTTCTATGACTAGGATAAGGATGCCTTGTGGCAGGCAAGTTCAAGCCTATCTCGTATGTTCCCTTTATAATCAAATGAGTTTTAAAAAACAAGGCGTATGAGTTAATCAATTTTGAAGGAAACAAGATGGCAGAGCCTCGAAATGGGCTCTACCTCAAGAAGTACTTTGCTTAAGTAGCAGCTAGGCAATGTCTTCTTTGTATATTTTCTATGTGTGTACATACCTCATTGAGAGTTTTTGATATCGACACATTTTGGTCTGTTGTGGCAGGGGTTGATGGATGACTTGGTCTATTTTGGATTTGCCGATGGTGCTAGTCGGCACAATCAGAACCTCGCTTCCGCAACTTGGGTAATATACTATCCAACTGGTCAGTTGATGGTGTCAAGGGGAGTATGCATTGGTCCTGCTTCAAACAATATGGCTGAGCATACTCTCGTCATTAATTTACTATCCGAAGCAATTTCTTATGAAATCGATTTGTTGGTAGTCTATCTTGATTCAAAATTGATAGTGTCACAATTGAATAACATTTATCGGGTAAGGGATCCATGTTTATATCACCAGTATTTAAGGGTGAGGTTGTTGCAAAGATCATTTACTTACATCAATTATTTGCACATTCCAAGATCTCATAATTAGTTAGCTGAATCTATCGCTAGTCAAGAATTAGGCTGGCACATCATTCATTCATCATAATAAAATTGAGCATTAAAAAGTCAAAACTGTATATATAATATATATATATATATATATATTATATATATATATATATATTCATAAATATCTCGAGTGTACATAAGTGTGTCCAAAATAATATACAAAAATTAGGACTCAAATGCCCATAATCATGTCCAGTACATCTAATGGCCCAGCTCAGAATGAGCGGCTAAGTATGCGACTGCTGCTTTGGCCACACACCTAAGAGTGTGAATCCAGTCTCGTGGCATGCCAACCACATGACGCTGCATTTCTATAGGTAGATCCTCTACAACCTCCATCATAACTCGGTGAGTTAGTCTCACTAAGTGCCGTTGAACTGTGTGTAGAAGTTGCTCTGTGTCCGCAACCACCTCTTCGGCACCTCGGTTGTGATGACCATGTTGTGGGAACCCATCTTGTCATACTGGCCCAATATCTAGAATATGATCATCATATTAGTCATTTGAATCCTATAAAAAATTATTTTCAAAATTCATTATTATACTTGAAAAATCATAAACAAAATCAGAAAAATCATAAAATTAAAAACATTTGTTACCTATATCACCCCATGTTGCGGTTGTTCATAAAGCTAGATTAGGATCTCCTTGGAAGTCCATCTCAGCATAGGGGCAGTCGTCTACAGCGACGATCTACTGCTCCCACCAGGAGAAGAAGACATCGTCGAAAGTAGTCCATGGAATGTAACCACCTCCTAATCATTTCATCAAGTTAGCCCACCTACCCATTCGTGGATCTCGTGGGGTGTTGATCGAAAATGATACTCTAGGACGGAGTGTTGGGACCCTCTCAAAGAAGAAAGAGCACAAAATAGTTCCATATCCAAAGTTTTTGGTTTGCCACTTCTTGATAGAAGTTAGCTGGCTCTTCAGGTTAGTGAGAAGAGGAGTACACCAATCAAATACTGTGGTGAGACAGTCTACGACCAATCTCATGGCTAGCCGTGAAGCTTCGTGTAAGGAAGCTGATCCGTTCACTCTAGCTATAGTGAACAAGATGATATTCAATGATAAACACTCCACATGCTTGATTGGAATTTGACTTCCAACCTTTTTTGTATTACCCGGGCAATATATATGCACGTAGTCCTCGATAAAGACACTACCTTGTAATCTGCCCATGGAATGTACTACCTCTCCCCTCTGGGAAAGGCCTCTGATGAAATAAATATCCTCAACCTCTGTCTTGAGTGGCATTTGATCAATCATAAATGAGTCATCCTCGATGTTTCAGTAGTGAATGAGCATTTCAAGTAGGCGAGTGTTTCCTTTCATGTTTGGCATTTTAAAGAACTTTAGAAAAATGCATCCTCTTAAGGCATCCAGGGCATTAGGATCGTTCATAACCTCATCCTCCACTAAGGGATGCTCTCTTTCCATCCAAGTGACTGGAATCCTCAAGAAAAAAACAAATTGGACCGTTAGATTTTTGTTTTGAAGTTTTCGTGGCATATACATGGGTCTGTTTCATACACAGTCATGTCCTGGGCTTGCGTATACGTGGGTTGCACATAACCAACACATGTATACATCGCGACAATTTTTTTGACAACAGTTCAACAGTGAAACTTGAATTAAAAATTCTAAAACCAATCACAATTGAATGCAATATAAGTTTAAGGGTTACCTGGTGATTTTGGGAAGATTTGAATGGTTGAATTTGGTGAATGGCAATGCTTGCTCCTTTTGCTTCACTCCTTTGCTCTCAAATCAAATGCCGATAATGGTGAGTCAAAAAACTATGCTATAAGCTTTGAAAATGTCAGTTTTTTTTCAAAACTTGGTTTTGTTTTGTATCATGTAACTTTTAACTTGGGAGCTTGGAATGTCATGAATGATTTGATTTTTAGGACATTTTGGACGCATTTTCAACAATTTCGAGATGGTTCCATGACTGTTGACCCGTCATGGCAGATATCATTTTCTCATTGGCATATAGGTTAGGGAAGCCATTTTTTCCGTTGCACTATGCATACTAGCCTCCATCCGTCGATACACTTGCCATAGGGTCAACCCCATCATGTTAGGTTTGTAAACCATCTTCACTCGCCAATTTTTAAATCATGACATGATGGTAGAGCCATCCTTTTCATCGACATTGTAGTTAGCACCTCACTAACATTTGTTGCCCGTGATGCTTCGATCTGAGTAGGCTCGGGTGTCCTCTATAGTCTCACCATGACTTATGCAATGAAGACTCATTCCTCTTTACTTCTTCACTTCATTCTGGCCTTATACCCTAAAGGCTCCTTTGTGTTGAGTTGTACTACTTCATTTCGTTTTGACCATTTGCACCTTTTGGCCTTGAGTCGGTTTCACTTGGACTCGTGTTTAAGCCAACTTTTGACCATGTTGACTGCAAAATCAAACTCGCATTCCCTTGACTTTTGCAACTTAATGCACCTTGACCTGTGGAAGGAACACACCTTTGAGTGTCTTTGACCAATTTTCACCTCCCTGCATTGAGCATAGGATTATTCCAATCCTAGGAACTAGACCATCTGTTTCACTGACACTAGTTCTTTCCACTACACTATAGCATTCTTTTATTTGTTTTCCAACATAAAGAAAAACATAAAAAAATTATATATTCCAAAAAGAGCGGGAATGGGACAATATTTCCACTTATTGTTGGCAGCTAGAGTCAGTCGTGTTGCCCTTGAACAAAGCACTCAAAACAAAGTCTCCTCCAATTGGGTGGGATTTAGTTTGACTTAGGTATGCCCTAACCTTGTTATTGAGTCAGTTCTCCCACGATTGGTTATTTCTTGTTAGATTTTAAGCTTTTGTGGAAGTTTTTTGTAGTGTCATGATCCGTATTATCCACAGATTCTAGTTCATTCTCCTGACGTTTCAAACCGCAAAGTGGGTCCATCATCAGGACAAATCAGATGGAATATGAATAAAAGATTATTATGAGAAGTGAGCCTTGCGCCTGGATATAAATAAACCAAGAACCCTAATTTTATAAGGGTAGACACATGATTTCTTATTTTTTAACATTTTTATTTATAAAAGTTTATATAAACTTTTTAATTAATTATTTAATTATTCATTATTAGTTCAGGTTTAATTATTTTAATCATGAACAAATAAGTTTAATTTATTTTATTTATTTTGTACCTCATTTATTAATTATTTTAGTTTTAATTGATTAATTCTTTTATTTTTGTTTATTAATTAATGTTAAATATAAATTATTAATTATTTTATTTTTATTTTAGCCTTCTTTAATTAATCAATTATCAATCATCAATTTAATCTTTAATTAATTATAATTAGCTAATTAATAATTAATTTTCTAATTTTTTTTTTATTTATTTATAAATTAAATGTTATTTTTATTATTTGATTAATAATTGGCCTAATTTATTTAATATTCATTTATTCAAATTTCCATTTCTTATTTAGATTAATTTAACTATATTATTAAATAATTAAATAATTTGTTTTCAATTAATTAACTAGTCTCCATTAAACTTAATTAAAATTGATAAAGATTTTAATTTATAATACTAATGCTCTAATTTTTATATTTGATTAGTTTTTTTTATTTGATTAATATTTAATTTATAATTTCTCTCTTTCTTCTAATATAATTAATTAATTAAATTAAATTAATTTTGATTTAAATAATCCTAATTGAATTTAATTAAAATCAATTAATTCATACTTCATTCTAATGCTTTAATTTTATTTAATTCTAAATTTTTTTAATTTGATTAATATTTATTTGAGAGATTTTAGATCTTATTCTTATTAATTAAAATTAATTTCATAATCAAAGTTATTTTCCTGGTTATTATTAATTATTTATGTTTAATGTCATTTTTTATTATTTTATTTTTTTTTTATTTTAATTAAGAATCAAATCGTTAATTTATATAATTAATTAAATTAAATTAAATAATAATTTTCTTTAATTAATTAATCAAACTTTCGAAATGAAAGACCCCTTTTTGTTCTTATGCTTCCAAGGGTCCGGAGGGGTTTATTTGTCTGATCAGGGGAAGCCAATTTCCGCTGATTTCACTCCCATTGTCCCTGTTGAGGTTCTGTGGAAAATTCATAATTTTAATGGCCTCTCTGATTTTTCTTTTATGATAGCTGTCCTCTCTTGCAATTACCTTGGCATCTTTCAAACACATATGATGTTTGGTCTTGGACGAGTGCTCTGCAAGGGCTGATGTACGAGATCTTTCATTCTTTATGTCAGCCGCATGCTCTTTTAGTCTTATTTTCAAAGACCGACCTGCTTCCCCAATATATCTCTTGCCATATGAGCAATCAATCTTGTACACTCCCTTGAGTTGTTGACGATCAATGTTATCCTTAACCGACCTCATCATTTGCCTTATCGTTCCAAATGTTTTAAATTGAGTGTCTATGTTGTTCTTCCTTAAAAAAATTTCAGTCTTATCTATGATCCCTTGGATGAATGGAAGGTAAACTTTCCCATGATTTTCTTTCTTGTCTTCAAGGTTATCTCTTCCTATAATATGGAGGGTTCGTTTGTGCCTCCTGCATGACGAACTTATACAGAGTCATCATATGTTGCCACATAGTCACATTGAGTCGTGCTTTTGTTCAAGGGAAGTTAGCCTGAGTCTGCCTCTCTGTGGTGTCTCTTGAATCATTTTTCAGTCGGACATCCTTGGTTGTCAGTGTCTTGTATATCATCACATCAATTATATTGGTCCTTTACTCATGCCAGTTTGAGAAGGTCTCCATTGACTTCTTGTTGGCGGGTCTTGTCCTTATCGACGATGACATCTTGCTCTGAGGACAAGCCTAGAGCTGAACCCTAGCCATATTTTCATTATTGATAGGTCACCTTGTGCTCAGGATCGATTAGTATCATGGGTCTTTGACTGAGTGGTTTCCATTTTGTTCGACATCAGCTTACATTATCACACATTGGGATTTGTGCAGTACCTTGGTTTCCATTTGATCCTATTGGTGGATACCTCACCTCTGTGTCAGCCTTCATTATTGGTTGGTTCAGAGGGTTTTTGTCGTACGCTAGCCACATCTTCTGTACACTAGAAACGTGCTTCGATCGAGTTACTACATCTTTTTCATCTGATTCCTTCCACATTATTGGCCTATGGGTTACTCTCGTGCTAGATTGATGAAGGATGCCTTATTGCCTTCCTTCTAGAAGATATTTCCCATCGACTACGACTCATTACTCTAGGGCAAAGATCTAGAGTCCATTTCACAGTAACTTGGGGTTTGCAGTCATTAGTGGTAGATCCTTTGCTATCAACAGTGGGAAACCATCATTGTCTCACGATTGATAGATTCTTATAGTTGTTCAACTACAGCTCATCTATTCACACTTGTTAGATTGTACTAGGTACCGTAACGCCCATTATCATTATTGGTGAGTGGTATCGCGTTTGTTAACGATATACATCAATGATCGCTAATCAAACGATTTCTCACATGGTCAAAGTCAGATCATTTATCCCCATGGTGTAGAAATGTACCAGGGCACTTAGTGAAGACCTCAGATTGCATCAGCATTCATTGGTTCACTTGATAGTTGCTCCCCTTGCTGCTAGTTGATACCACTCCACCTCATATGTTGCAATCATTCATGGCGACATTCTATATGCTGGAACCTGAGTTTCCAGTGTTGTACCATCTTACTCCATCATGTTCATTTGGTACTTTTGGGATCAATCTTTGATATCAGTGACTCGCTTCATCCTTCAACATCATTGACATTCTTATATGTGATATTCAGACATGTACTTGTTCGATCATGATCAGATGATCCATTATGTATTTCCCAGTCTTTTATACTTGTATACTTAGTGGATCAACTTGTACTTGATATGCAAACATGCTTTACTTTCTCTGAGCATGAGTATGCCCACCTTAGATAGTATTTCTTTCTGATATCCTTTTGTGGCTTCGCAGGCTGAACTTTGGTGAAGTCCTTCTTAGTTTTTGACAGGTTTCCTTTCCATGCACTTACTTAATACATTTCGGCCATCATGTACCCCTTCTGACCGAATATATTAGAGGGCATCTGTTTTAGCTCCAAATATCACTCTTGATGTTTGTGATGTTGCACTCATGGACTGGGGCAACCCCTCCTTCTAGACCTGTTCCAAATACTTAAAAAGCAGTGTTTTATCCCTATACACGACATTTCCCTAAGCCAAACGCATGTTTACACAGGTTTGTGTATACCCAACCCACATATATGTCTTAAAAAAGAACTTAAAAAAAATTAAATCTCCTTAATTTTGGGCGGATATCACAGGTCTTACATGTTGATTACCTATTAGTTCCCGTGGCCCAACTGTTCCCAGCTAATTCCCAACTAAAAAACTACTTTGGGAGAAGTATAAAAAGGCTTCAATGGGAAGGTCTAAGGGAGGAGAGAATAGAGAGAAAAATCACTCTGTTGAGATTATCCCTGATCAGGTTTGAAGATCCTTGTGCTTCCAGCACTTCCCCCATTACAAGAAACCCTTGCTTCCTTGAGTTATGATGTCTTTCCATTAGTTGAGATATCTTTGAGTGAGTCATGGAAGGAGTTTGCTGAGGGCTTGAGATTGGATGAATCTGAAGGACGGTTCTGCTTGGAGCCTGTGAAAGGAATACTCAGGTGAAATCATTCCTTTTTGTATTTTAGTTATCTATAATAAAAGAAACACTTGTCTTGTTCCTGATATTAATCTTCTTCATGCTTATTATGTCAATGTTATGATTTACATATGAATGGTTGTTTCAATTATATAACTAACAACCTTTCAATATGCTATGAAGTTGATTTCCTTATGATGCTTGGTCCATATACTGCTATGATTACTTGAATTGATTTCCTTGCAGGTTGAAGGATCGAAAGGAACTCTGAGAGGATTTGGACCATGATTGGATCTAACCAAATAGAGGACCCCCAGGTGTGCCTCTCTTCACGTATTTTATTTATATTAGTATCATGGTTATATGGAATGTTTGTTTTTCTTTGTAGATAACCCCCTCTCTGCTAGGGTATTAACCCAAGACCCTAGGGGACTTTGTCCCTCAACAAACAAAATTACGACTTGTTTGAGGATTTAGATAAACTTTAGGCTAGAGGTCATTTTTATTTGATAGGAAATATTTGGTTCGATTAGAGTATCATATCATTATAGATAATATACACTTTGCACCACTAGAATAGGTATTTTCTTGTTGCTTGTTTACTCTCTTTATTACCCTTTAGCCATCACAGTTCTTATTCTGTACTCAAACCATTGTGCCCCCCTAGGCACTTGTCTAAGATACCTTTTTGCTTTCACCCCTAGTTTCCTTCAGGATATCATCTCACCCCTACTCATAGAGTCATTCTCCCTCGATCTAGTCCCATCCTAGTCCACATATGAATTCTAGTTCTTCTGATTCTTCTAGCTCTTCATATCATTCTTCATCCTCCTAACCTGAAATTACTAACATTTTAGGTGCTAATGGGGGTTGTGGTAACCCAAGTGGTAACATTGAGCATAACCAGGGTAACCCTCAAGCCCAAAATATTATAACCTCTTTAGGTATGGATGCTAATTAACCTCTTCTTCCCTACATGGTTGGTTTGAGCCTCCCCAACTTAAATCAACTCATCAATGACCCCCTTATCCAAGACAAAAATTTTCCTTCGCTTCCATCTAAAATTACCTCAAACATCCCTATGTTTTAAGGGAATTCTAGAGAAGACCTTACCAATCATGTTTGGTTTTTCCACATGTGGTACTCATTCAACTCCATCAAGACTTCATTCGACTTTGTCTCTTCAAACAAACTCTACCTGGAGCTATTGTCAAGTGATATGTCAATCAACGGCATGCTTCTCATTCCACCTTTGTGAATGTTACAAATTCCTTCCTTTCATATTTCCAATTACCTCTTCAATGTGGCAATGGTACCGAACTTTTGACTTTCTTTCATAAAATTTATGCCACTCATCTTTCTGACTATGTATAAGAATGGTGCAAAAAGAGGAGCCTTTGTAAATCCTGTAAATTCGAGGACCATGTATATATGGACTGGTTTTTTAGAACACTATTGGGCCCCATTGCTAAAGGTGTCACCTCTCACTTCACACAAACTAAGGATGAAGCTCTCCAAATAGTCGTGAAATATGATTTGATATAAGCCTAGTCAAGTTATGTTTATATCATCCTTCCTGATATTCCCGGGCTTGGTGTTGCTTCTACAATAGAGGCATCTCATTTCCTCAATGGTATCATTCGATCTCTTTCATACCCCCACCCATCACCATGTTCTCAGCCTCCTACCAGTTATGGTCAACCCCAAGGGGGGCCAGTTCCACTTACACATATCTTGCTCTTGATGCTTCATCTGTCAACTATTACCAAGGTACAAGCACATCATATTCATATTTCCATTCGCATTAACTGATGTCAAAGCCAACTATTTCTCAACCTCGTTACCAAAATCTTATCGCAAACCCATATTACCCATATGCACCACCTAGTGCTCCAACACAAATGACACTGACACCTCAACCTCCCATGCCTCAACCCTCTTTGTCACAACAAAAATTAGCTCCACAAATTTAAGCATATGCTCAACAGAGTGTTATCATTCCCCCCAACCCCAAGAGAAGAAACAAGGGAATGAATCAACCATCTGGGTGTAATAAAGGCAATGAAGGTAGACAACTTAATTCCAATAAGGGTGATCAATCCAATCTTGTAACCCAGCTACAAGGTAGACAACACAAGAAAAATAATGTCTTTTGAATACATGAACCTTGTTCTTGTTGTGGGACTTATGACCATTATACTCATGAATTTCTCCTTCTCCCTCATATGTGTTAGGCATGGGAATCTCAAGAATCTACCTCTCGAGGGAAGAAACCTATCACTCAACTCCCTCCTGCTTCCATGTAGCCAAGAGTTCTTACTAACCCATTCCCTCACCAAGGATATGTGGTTGTGCAAGATGGCCAAAATCCTTTAGGTCCTCAGCCTACATAACATGGGAATGGAAATTATTAGCTTATCATGATGCATTCTGAACCTATCAACCTCCAAACTTGGTCATACCAATATGATAACCATCTTGACAATTCAACAACTAATTCTCAACCCAAATTTTCCACTAAGCATGTTTTGTCACCAAATGGTAACTTATAGATCCCTTATCCTAAGGTATAGGTTCATCTAGATATCACCAAAGGTCCATTGCATTGAAATGTTGCTAATTCTTGAGCTTCCCACACCTATAGTATAGTAGATGACTTGGTTAAATATCCCACCGCCATATTAATGTTGGAAGTACTCCATAAGTTCCCATCTTAACAAAAAAATCTATTTTTTTCTTTAGGCATTATGGATCATTTAGATGATCATCTGATCATCTTTGATGTTGATAAGGTGGATCATCCCCCTCTTCTCTCCTTTGTTGCTTTCCAAAAACTAGTCTCTATAAAAAAAGGCCAATGTTCAACAATTTATAGTGGACGAAGATGCCTCCACTTGTGTGATGGCCGATAGTGTCTCGAAGAAACTTGGTTCTCCAAAAATGTCACCATCAACCATCACTCTTCATGCATGACACAGTCACCCCTTATAGCCTATTGGTTTATATTAGAATTTCCCCATAATTGTAATTGGAAAGATGGTCATGATTGATATTGAAGTTATCAACAGCCCTTTAGATTATAACCTCTTTCTTGGTCATAGTTACATGTACACCATGTCATTTATCGCATCTCTGTTTTTCATAAGATGTTATTTCCCAATAATGGAAATATTTTCACCATTGATTGCCTGACTTATTATGACCCTCAGCCTCAAAACTCACCTCAAAACATCATTTCATCAATGGAAGGCAACAAGAACACCTATAATTTTACTGATGTATCCCTTAGTGTCTACAAAGATTCCACATTTCTTGGGGCTTATTATTTCCCACCTCCTATTCCATAGCCTAGTTCTTTGTTAAAAATTAATTAATGGAACAATGAAATACATAAAATACTGCAGGAATATAAATACAAAAATGAATAAAATAAGAAAGACACACATACATGTGGTTCACCCAATTTAGGCTACTTCTGCGAAGAAATAGCTAGTCGTCCCTTCTATTTTTTCCAACAAAATGAAGAGATACGACCTACAACACCTCCATTAGAATTTCCTCTTCACTCTCACATAACCTCCTCTCTCTCTCTTGCTATATAATAATACACAACGACAATAAATTGCCTCATATAAACCAAGGGTGACCTTCTAGGGAAAAAACACTAAACTAACATAACTTCTACCACCAAATCATCCATCTAATGAACAACACAAATTCGCTACGAAATTCAAATATTTTACAAGGCAATTTTTCATATATTTTTAGCTTTGTGGGAGGTAACCGAAAAACCCTGTCTGGGGGGCTCATAAAAGTATACACCCCTGCCCCACGACGCCCCCCCCCGCACACAACCCATGAATATCATACGAGCGATGTTTCTGCCATATTTTCCAATTAGGTTCCAATGCAGCTGAGACCTTTGAGTCAAGAAGATAATCACGATCCACACTTGACAATGTCCCACTTGGAGACTGCCTATATAAACTCCATCATTGCTTCACTTGATAGACAGTGACTCCACTTGGACCTGGTTGTTTCTCATCTTTACCATCATACTTTAAGAGTAATTGAAATTGAGGGGAACCTTATTTTCTCCCTTATTACAATTTCTTTTAACATATTGACATGATTTTGGCTAGTGGGTATCTTTTTTGGCTTCAACTATCCATCTTCCAACACTAACCATATGAAATGGTACATGAGCTGTATATGATTAGTTTTGAAATGCTAATTTCAGTTCTTTTCAAGATGAATGGTGCTCTGATTATCACTATATAACCTTCCCATCTCCTTCTTCTTTCGTTCTTCATCCATAAACCTTTCTACACAAATCACCTCTTTACTAACCTTTGTATCAGCAACATACTCTACTTCTATTATTGAAAGTGCAACAATGTTTTGCAATGTCGAAACCAAACAAAAAGGTGTTCCACTTAGAGTAAACACATACCCTGTGGTGATCCTTCCATTATCTCTATCACCTACCATATTTGCATCAACATATCCTTGTAGAGAAATGTTTCAACCACCAAAGCATAATTCTTGATTTGTGTTACCTCTCAAATACTTAAGAATCCATTTTAGCGCAATTCAATGCTCTTTTCCTAGATTGTTCATATACCTGCTTAGAACTCCCACTACATGTGCAATACAAGTAAAAATTTAGTGGCTAATATTCGCAGGTGAGCTAATTTTTCATGCTTTTTCCAAAAGTAATATTCACCAATTTCCATTTTTTCTAAAATTTATTCGCCCAAATTTTATAGTATAAAATTGTTCTACATTAAAATGCGCCAAACATTTACAAATACTGTATAAAATTATAATGAATTTGAATGTATTAAAAGAAATGAATCCAAACCTTTTATAATTTAAATCTTAGCGCTACTTAGATTCGCAATGGTTTCTAAACTTTAAGATAAATTTCCATCCTTAAAATTTTCCATGGTGCAATATCAAGCCTTGTGCAGACCATTGCATACATCAAGCTTCCATCTACTGATGTACATGGAACTTTACAGATATAATCAATCTCTTCCTGGGTCTTGGGAAACATCTACTTACTTTGTTCGAAATGGCTAGCCAAAGGTGTACTAACTTGTTTTACACTCTCCATATTAAATATTTCTAACACATTTTCTATGTACTCACTCAAAGAAAATGTTAGTTCGCAATTTTTCCTGTCTCTAATTTTTCTCTTACCATGTATTTGTTTTGCAACACCCAAATCCTTTATTGCAAATGAATTTGCCAATTTTCTTTTGAGCACATTTATTTCTTGCATGTTAGACCCTACAACAAGCATTCCATCTACATACAATATAAAACTACATATCTACCATCATTTTTCTTTTTAAGGTAAACACAACGGTCAGTTTTTCAATTAGTATACCCTTGTTTAGACAAAAACCTATCAAATTTTAGATACCACTGCCTTGGAGCCTATTTTAAGCCATACAAAATATTCTTCAACTTTCACATTAATTTCTCCTTTCCTTGTATCTATTGCATATATATTTCTTCCTCCAAATCCCCATGGAGAGAGGTTGTCTTTACATCTAACTATTCAAGGTGTAAGTCTTCTATTTCCACTAGACTTAAAATGGTTCTCATCAAATTCATCTTAACAACATGAGAAAAAATGTGATCAAAGTCTATACCTTTCTTTCGTGCAAACCCCTTCACCACAAGTCTAGCCTTATACCTTTGTTTTCCTCCATCTTCTTCCTTCAGCCTATAAACACATTTATTTTGCAATGTAGTTTCACCTTCAAGCAACTTGGCTAAGTCCCAAGTATAGTTATGAATCAAGGAGTCCATCTCTTCTTCCATGGCTTTCTCCCACTTCTTCCTAGTTTCTACCTACATTGTTTGCTCATATCTTTATGGTTCACTAGAATCAGTGAACAATAAATAATATAATGAAGGATATTATCATTCAGGGGAGGCTACTTATCATGGTAGACCTTATCACAGCACTTTTGGGTGTTTTAGGTGACTGTCATCATTGTGGTTGTTGCTTTTGTCGTGGCTAATGGTCATTATAATTTTGATGCATCTTTATTTTTTCTCCAATCTCATCAAGCACTTTGTATTCTTTATTTTCATTTCCCTATTTCTTTTCCCACATCTAATCCTTATACAAGACCTTTTCATTAAATATGACATATTTGATCCTAATGATTTTTTGTTTTTCATAATCATATAAGTGATAACCAAAATAATTAACACCATATCAGCTAGAGGTACATTTATTTGATTTCTCCTCAATATTTATTTTATTTTCATTATTAATGTGGACAAAATCTTCACAACCGAAAGTATTTAAAATTGAGTAGTTTACCATTTTACCTATTCAATCCTCTTGTCGAATACCACCATCTCAGGAACTTGAAGACCCTCTATTTATTATACAATATCTACAACATTTTTCCAAAATTGTAAGGGAAATCCTGCATGCAAGCTCATGCATATTGCATGCTCCATTATTTCCTTGTTCATCCTTTATGACACACCATTTTCTTGTTGTGTTTCTGCAATTGTCTTCTCTCTACCAATTCCATGCTATGAATAGTAGTTATCAAAATTTTTCTTATGGTATTCACCTCTATTATCTGACCTGAGACACTTCAACTTCTTTCCTATCTCAGTCTCAACCAAAGATGATACCTATATTCTCAACCAATTTCCTCATTAATAAAAGTAACGTAATATCAAGATTCACCGAGAGATGATACCTGAGAAGGTCCCCACAGATCTGTATGCACAAGATCTGATTTTCCACTCTTATTTTATTTCTGAACTCTGATAAATCTAACTCTCTTATGCTTTCCATAAACACAATTCTCACAAAAGTCTAAATCAACATGCTTCAAACTTGGAAAAAAAATTCTTGGGTGAAGAATTTTTATCCACTTCTCACTCATGTACCAGAGCCTATAATGCCACAATGGAATATCTCTTGCTATTGAGGTTAACAGATTAAAATAATTAGAAATACCATTACATATATAGAATGTACGAACCGTTTTCTCCTTTTTCTATTACCAAGGATCCCTTAGTGACATTTTGGGTTTTTTCTGTTAATACAGTTACGTAACCTTCACCACCTAACTGCATCATTGAAATTAGATTTTTCTTCAGATCGAGATATGACTTACCTCCTTCAATAGCTATTGGCTTCCATTTTTTCTTTAAAAAACCCTTATCCATTCCATTCATTTTATAGGGATTATCATCACCTAGACAAACTTTTCCAAAATCTCCTTGAAAATAGTCATGAAAATGTTTCCTATCAAGTGTGGCATGTAATGAGGCCCATCAAAACCACCACCTTGGCATCAGTAATATTATCTAATGAAATAATCAAATCATCTTGCAACACATCACCTATCACATTCACTTCATTATTGTTCTCTTCTTATCCATCTCCTTGTTTTCCCTTCTAAGATTTATAATCTTTCTTCGGGTGTATTTCTAGTACAATATTCCTAATATAAATTTGGATCTACCTTACTTGGATTTCCTTGGCTCTTTCCTCTTTTCGTTTTTCTTCTTATAGTATCTACAGTAAAATGTCTCACCAAATATTTTCTGTCGCATTTCCTCACTAAGGATGGCACCAACAACGTCATCAAACATTACAGTACTAGATCCTGAGACAAAGTTACTAATAGCCATAAGTAAGCCATTCCAACATCTTGGCAATGAGCACATAAATAATAGAGTCCTAACTTCATCATTAAGATTTAACCCTACAAAACTTAACTAACTGGTAATAGTGTTAAATTCATTTAAATCATCAGCAACAAATCCACCTTCTAACATCTTAATCTTAAATAGATGCTTCATAAGAAATGCCTTATTTTAGGCTATGGGTTTTCATATAGTTTGGCCAATGTCGTCATTAAACATTTGTTTTTTTTTTCCTTTGAAACTTTGAATGCCAGCGATGCTTCCAGACACAACCGTATTGTTCCTAATGCCTTTTTGTTGATAATATCCCATTATTCATTTGTCATACTTATCGGCTTCTTTTATTTTCCACTCAATGAAGTGTACATATATTTCTGATATGGACAATCTTCCATCTGTATCTTCCACATCAGGTAATTTTGGTTGTCAAACTTCTCGACTGTACACCTACCAGCTTCTGCCATTTCTCCCACTCGAACAGGAACCCTTCTTTCCTATGAGTTTATTAGCGAAATATACATTCGGTTTCAATACTATTTGTTAGAAATTAATTAATGAAACAATGAAATACATAAAATATTGCAAAAAAAAATATAGAAACACATAAAACAAGAGAGACACATATATACGTGGTTCACCCAATTTGGGCAACGTCGATGGAGAAACAGTCAATACTTCCTTTTATATTATCCAGCAAAATGAAGAGATACAACCTAGAACAAATATGTTGTAATTTCCTCTTCACTATCACACAACATTCTCTCTTTCTCTCACTCATAATAGTAATACATAGTTGTAAAATAATTCTCTCATATAAATAGATGGTTCCCTTGTAGGGAAAAAACCGTAAATTAACATAACTTCTACCATTAGATAATCGGAATAATGAACAACCTAGATTGACTACGAAATTAAAATATTTTACAAGGAAATTTTGCATCTATTTTTAGCTTCAAGGGCATTGCCCGCAAAACCCTTCACGGGGGGGGGGGGGCTCATTAAAAATAGTCAGCACCCCCCCAGACCGCCTGATGGCTATCATATCGTCGGTGTTTCTGCCCTCTTTAGGAACTGTGGCACAATGTGACTGAGAACTCTAAATCAAGAACGTAATCAAGCTCCACACCCAACAGTCTTCAAGTGTTTGCATGCTTCAAGTGTCATGGGCTTCCAATAAGTAGTTCGGTAAATCTTCCTAGCAACCAACTTCCCAACACTCTATTACTCAAGACTCAACTCATCCTTCAGGAAAAATTTCTCGAGGATGTCTCCCTTAAAAAGGATTTCCTCCCAACCATCCTTCTTCAGGAGGATTTCCTCCAATTCATTACCCCTTTGGTCAAATGCCTTCTTATTCCTTCCATCAAGAATATTTTCTACTCCTATAATGGCTATGTTGAGCCCCTCTAATATGACTTTAGGGATCCCAGTTTGGTACATTCATCCTCCTGCAAACACTCCATCTTCCAGCTCAAACCTTACATTGCTTTGACTCTCGCTCAAACTATCCCTACTACTCCATCCTTTGCTTCAGATCCACAACAATCTCATTGGGAATTCACTATTGTTGTGAAAGAATCTACTAAGGGGGGAAATACAAGGAAACCCAAGTGACTCCCACCTCTTCTAAACCATCGAAGACTACTCCTCCATGTTCTTTATGTGACTTTCCCGGTCATGCCACTAAAACTTTTCATCATATTCCCCACATCAAGAGCATCATTTTAGAATCTAATATTCAACCCAATCCTAACATTCCTAAAGTGCATGTTACCTTACCTGAGTCTTCCAAGAAGAAAAAATTATTAAGCACAAACCACCCTCGTGCTTTGTTTGATATGTATTGACATTATTCTCATCATGTTTCTTGTCTCAATGACATTGATGATATGCTTCATGTTCTTTGTGAATGAGTTTTCTCTCGTAGTGACTGTCCTTCTTCTTTACCTGTGGTGTTTGGCACCAATTCCTCCCCGAGGGAGGAGGTCTCTCAACCCGCTATTGTGATCCCCCCTCCTAATGTCAAAATGAAAAATAATTCAACACCCTTCCTCTACTTGTCATCATACATGGGATTGATCTATTCATAATATTTAGGAGTTTCTTATTGTGCTTCTTTCAAAGCATATCTGGAAGACAATTTTCTCTCAGAATCGGTGGATCTCACAACCACTAATCCTTTTTCCCCTCTTGCAAATGATGCATATGTGAACCATGTCTCCCATAATGATTATTGATCATATCCCCTCACTTCAAACCCATGAATGTGGACCACATTGACATTGTGGCGATTGCATTTCCACACGATGTTTGGGTAAGGTGGAATCCACTTTTGAGAGTCCAAGAGAAGAAATTCTCCCCCACCCTCCTTGTGCATCCAATAGTGATGAATCTAGTACCTCTATTCCTCCCCATCTCAAAGAGCTCCCTGAGTTTCATATCACTCTAGATGGCCATTGGGATGATCCACTTAATCATTCCTACACCTTACATCAACAACTTAGTCATTTAGACATTGTTGTTGAGAAATATTTGTGTCATTTAGGTGAGCACCAGTTGATTATATCTAAATCCCTTCTTTGGTATGGTGACACCATGTATGAAAAACCATAAATTTAATCCATTTGACTCATTTACACAGTGCCAACATGACACTGGAAACCCACCATTTCCTTTCTCCTATTGTATACATTCCACTCTTCCCATAAGAAGACAACCATAAGTAGCGAATGGTGAAAATATCATAAAACCATGAATAGTCATATTATCCATCAAAATATCCATAATAAAAGTGTTTAAAATACACTACTCTAAGTACATCAGTATGTACATAGCATGCTACATCCATACATAGAAAACTGGGGGGCATATATGCCCCTACATCTACTCATCATCCTATGCAGGATCTCGTGCTAGTTAGGTCAAGTTTTTGAATCGCTTATTCGTGCACTTTGAACATAACAATGCTCTGAAAATTCATCGAGCTATGGGCATCATTCCCACCTTTTCATACCCGATAAGTCCCCTCCATCATCATATGTTGGGGTTAGTATCTTGTGCTTGGTGAAATGATGACACGCCCGCCACCTTCTCACTTGATTAACATAAGTCTTGGCCTAGACCCCAACAATACAAGTATGGTCGATTATCCTCCCATTGTTTGGATAGTTTACCCTACCGATCTCTTCAACGAGATGTGTATGCATCACATATTGTAGATGATTATACCATCTATTCAAACATTCTAATCTATGTGATGCCACACTTACCATTGAGTCATCATGTTTGACTTGGTTGGTAGGGATGAATTTTGACCACTTCTAGTATTTCAGTCCCTCATTCTTCTTTCCAAAAAACTTCATCGAGAACCATCTTGCCATGAAATATTAAGGCCATGTTTAGACAAGTAAGGCCACCTACCTAAAGGTCAAAAATCCAAAATCCAATGGTCAATTTGTTAGGTACAATCTCACGAATATTTAGGGCCTCCTCCTCTCCAAATTATCCAACAACTCAGTGTATAATTGAATTGGAATTGGGGTAAGAAGCCCTTTTACAGGAAATCCCTAATTTTTCCTATGGCTATTATAAGGAAATCATACCTTGGTTTGACGAACATTCAACACCATTGGTAAGTTTTCACCAAGCACTATAATGAGTCTCTCTTCATTTTTGGTAATTTTAGACTTCACCACAAAGCCATTTTTCCATGAGGTTTCACTTTGCCTCCTATTAAAATTGAATTTCTTCATATGAGTCACCTGTACTATGGTATCACTTTTCCTTTACACTTTTCGACTTATGTGTTGAATTTTGTCATGTGTCACCACTATTTACTCATGATGTTTATGGTCCCCTTTGGGCCTTCCCCATGTGACAACATTCTAGAGTCACCCTTGCATCCATGGATTCCACTCAGAGTCCCCTTGAGTCATTTCATAGCATATTATCCCTATTTGAGTCACATTCATCCAATTTTTCTCACATTTGTCCTCCAACCATTCTAATTTATATTTGAAAAGCCTTCGCCTCAATAATTTACCATCCCATCGCAAATCGCATTAGTCACTTCCAAGTAAACCTTCCATATTATGCTCTCAGAAGAGAAGTCATAAGTCCACCATTTCCCTTATTCCCATCATTGCTCAAGTATCTGTGAGATGTTCCAGACCTAATGAGGGGTTGGCCCTTTAGGTGCCCTCCCACATATGTGGATGACAATGAATTATGGTATAGCCCCATATGTAGTTCCATTGATTTGACTAGCTTGGTTTACACAGAGCGTAGAGCCCACAACATGCACTTCTCTTTCAGATGGACCATTCAAATATTTAAAGACATTTCCCATTCATTATGGCTTCTTTGATTGTGATCTCCCCCTCATCTTAGATTGAAGTGAATTATGTCCTATGTACTCATATCACCAACTTTTATTGAATCAGTCCTAGCCTCTATATTCCAGGAACCTTATGTATATTTGGCTCATTATATCAACGTATCACTTTCGGGCCCAATTGATGCCACAATATCATTTATTATGTACTTTGTTTCTCAGACCCACATTTCTTGGCATCTCATTATCATTTTTACTTAGTTATCTCGGCAAGTATTAGTATGCCTCCCTCGCCTCATTGAGATCTTGTAGTCGCTATAAATGGACACTTCTTTATGAAAAGTAGGTCTCACCCCTCCATTTTTAGTCCTTCTCATTAATTCAACTCTCTCTCTCTCTCCCTCTCTCTCTCCCCTTCGATGTATAGTGAAGGTGAACCTACAATGTATTTCAATCATACAATGTGCTCCTTACACTCTTACATTGGGGGGCAATTTGTTATTGCGAAAAAATTGACCACCTAGCCATTTCTTACTAGGTCGATCAAAATACACCATGTAGGATGGCTTTTTTCACATTAAAACTCACTTTCACCTTAGAAAATAATTTAGTGTACAAATTTCCTAAATTATTTCTCATTAAAACAAAAAACCCATGAAGATAATTAAATAAATCATTATTTATTTATTACTCTATTGAAATAACTATTAAATAGTTATTTATAATTGTTTTTTACTCAACCTCTCTGGAATAATTAAATAAATCATTATTTATTTATTTTTCACAATGACCATTACTTAATAATTATTTCAAATTTGTTTTGACTTAATCACGATAAAGTAATTAATAAATCATTTTTATTTCGTAATGACTTTAACCACTTTCTAAATAAAGATATTTGGCCATTTTGAATATATTTCTCTCTCGAAAAAAATGTAATAAAATGTTCATAACAACTAGATTTTGATTTAATCTATAATATTTATTTTTTTATAAATCTAAATTTATCTCAAGATTTTGTTATAAATAGAGGGGTTTTCTGCTCATTTTTTGCCATCACCATTGTCCTCATCCTCATTACTGCCCGATGACATTTCAGCTCCCACTTTGAGGTCAAGCCTCCATTACCATCTTTTTCCCATAGCATACAACCATTGAGAGAGAGTTCAATATCGTGCTTAAGTACGAGGTTACAAAGGGCCCATCCCATGGACGAGGTTATGTAGACCTGAGGCTACATATTTTTTGTCATCAAATGTACTTTGTTTCTCAATAATAATAAAAACAACATTATTCCATTGGTTTGTTGTATTGTTTTTTCTATTACATGTTTCTATTTGCATGCCATCTTTTCTAAGTTTATAATTTTTTTATTGCAGATTCGAAGCATATCAATATCCATATTTTTTTCATACTATTTCTCATCACTAGCAACTTAAGTTAATCATTTTTTGTACACTTTCTCAAAATTTTCACACTAACAACATGGAGGAGTATATGGAGTTGGCTAAGGATGACATATAGGTATGGAGCATATACACTACTAAGTGCTTAATTTTTTTGATGAACCACTCAGTGAAGATGTATAAAGATTGCATATAGATAAGTATTACTTATCAGTTTAAAGAAGTTTTTGTTTAAGTTATGATATAATAAGTTCTAATTTTTTTAATGATTGATCTCATAATCATCATGCACTTAGAATGTAGGTAAACTACAAAGATTCCAATGTGAATATATGAGGCTGACTACAAGCGATATTAACATGATAATATCAAGCTGCACATAATCAACATAAAAGAGTTCAAGATATTAGGAACTAGGACATTGCAATGGTGCTAGAAACCTATGATATGCATTGATTTCCATATCAGATGTCATGAATAATATGATTGTGTTATTAAATCAAGGTACAAAGGTTTATTTCTTATGAAGACTCTTCCTATTTGAGGAAGCCGTGCCAAGGGATGGATTGCCTAAGGGACTAGGAAATAGAGAATGAGATGCATGAACATGGAAGATGTATGATTCTAAGGAAAAGAAGATCGAAGAAAATCAATTTCAATTGGGTCATGTTCATATTCGGCGCAATCAAGAACACATTAGGGAAATAATAGAGACAAGTTTTCTCCAATAAAATATTAAGGACAATGAATGTCATAGATATAAACTGGAGGTAGATCGTGCTCATAAATCAAGTGATCTAGCTAGAAAAGGTGTAATGGAAACATTGCAAACTATTCGAGGCCAATTGGAAAATGGTTGATTGAATGGGGGTATCTTACCCTTTTTTTTTCTATGTAAATGAATGTAAGAGAGTTGTGTATATACCAAGAATGGTGTTCCTCTAAAGGGGTAGGGTTTGTATCAATCCATTTTATACCCTTCTTGTAAATGAAACTATGAATTCTAATTCATGTAAAATAGCATGGAAATGGAATATATGGGTAACTTATAAGAGTGGGAATTCATTCAAACATTGCGCAAGTTTTAAACCCAAACCTACATCAATTCATTTATTTGCGTACCCCTTTCCAAAAAATTAAATGGTCTTTTGGTGTAGGCATTGAAGTTATGTATGGGAAAAATAACATAAAGGACATACCATAATGTTTTTAATTTCAACTTTGGATACATTACAATAACTCTAACTTTTTTACTAGAAAAACAAAGGCGAACGGGAGCAAGGCGATAATGGCTACGGAAAGCTGCTAGGGTTTGCATAGACCTGCGGCGGCAGGCTGCACTGTTCTGTGTCGCACTGACTTGACAGTGGCAGCGTTCTGCTCGGACGGAGTCTGGGCGTAACATACCAATGGACTCCCTGCTGGGGGAGGGCAACAAAGAGCCGCATGGCGGCAGAAACCAGCAAGGACCAGAGGTCACCACTGATGACGTCTCAGCCCACAAGACGACAGCAGAGGAAACTACGAATAACAACAGCAATGCAGCCAATAAGGTAAGATCCTCTACCTGTAAACCTGTGGCAGCTCACAGGCTAGAAGTAGAATTACCAAGCCATAGTATCAATGCCCGTATACAGTTTATGCAAGACCATGCCCTCATATGCAAATTTATGGGACTTTGGCCCACAGAAAGGGCTCTAAGAAACTGGATAAACAGAACATGGAAACCCAAGGGCGAAATCACCCTCTTAATAGGGCCAAAAGGCTTTTTTACAGCCATCTTCAACTGTCTTGAAGATAGAAACAGAGTATTTGAAGGCAGGCCTTACTTCTTCATCTTAGCAGGGCTATTCCTTAGAGAATGGAAAGCTAGATTCAACCCAGATACGGAAGATCTAAGTTATGCCCCAGTCTGGATCCGCTTATACTCACTCCCGTGGGAGTATTGGGGGGAAGATTCATTAAAAGCCCTTGGATCAGCGTTGGGTGACTTCGTCAAAGTGGCTGAAGAAATAAACGCTGTGCGATACACCACTTATGCCTCTTATGCCAGAATCTGTGTCTATATGGACCTGAAACAGCCTCTTCCAGACACAATACGCTTATTTCATGAAGACCATGATTGGATCCAGGTCCTAGACTATGAGCACGTCTCGTTTCGCTGCAGGCGATGTCATACTCTGGGACATCTCGTCAGAGACTGCCCACTAAATATCAAGCCTGATGCTCCAAGTAAACAAGATCCACAAACCCAGGATGGGTTTATCAAAGTAACAAACAGAAGATGGGGACACAAAAAGACTCCAGCCACTCCAAAAGGGAAGACAGAGACGGAAGCGAAATCTCAACCGTCAACAAGCAACAATTTTGAGACGTTAGCGCAAGAAGATCAACCGGAAATGCCCGGATCGAACTCAAAAACCTTCAAACCCAACAAGCCAGAAGCATCAATGAAGAACCAAGAAGGCGGAAAAGAAAAGCCAGTTACAGAGACCTGGTCCAACCCGGATATGGAGATAGATAACCCATCCCACACAAAGGATAAGGGAAAGGAAGCAGAAGGCAACACGCAGGAGGCACAGTTCATGGAAGACGATAGTGAAACAATCGACGTTGGGGAACTTGACCTTCTCGGATTAGAACTAGCATGCAAAATGGGTAACTTCAATAAAATCCCCGAAACACAAGTTGACAATCTAGTAGAAATTCTAAAAAAGGCTCAAAAGAAATATTCACTTGGAATCCAGACAGGCAGCCAATGGGATGGTAAATTTATATACAAAGACAGCAAAAAGAGAGGCAGAAAGACAGCTCTAGAAAGAACAATCAAGATTGGAGAAGTTTTGGTGGAGTCAGGCAGATATGCCAAACTCACCAAATATTTCAACACCAACCCCAAAACTTCTCAATGAAGTTAATCTCCTGGAATATTAGAGGGCTGAATAGCCCTAGGAAAGGAAAACTCCTCAAAAATTTGATCATGGAAGACAAACCAACCATCTTGTTCCTACAGGAAACAAAATGCAACTCGATAATCTTGGAAAGAATCGCAGCCACAGCTTGGCCAGGAGGACAAGTCACAACTGTAGATGCACAAGGAGCCTCTGGAGGATTGGCAATCCTCTGGGATGCAGGGAAAATACAACTAAATACTACACATGCAAACAAAAATTTCATACAAGCAGATTTTCATATCATGGGCACAAACATCCATGGCCACATAACTAATGTTTACTTCCCTCAAGAAGGTCCCCAGAAAGCAGAAATCCTGGAAAACATATCTCAACTCAATTTTGACAGGCAACATCCGCTTTGGATTCTGGGTGGCGATTTCAACATGATAGCCTCAACAGAAGAAAAAAAAGGAGGCAGATGCAGGATCAACAGAGATGGAACCTTACTCAAAGACTTCATTCAAAATAACTGGCTGATTGATATTCCCATAGCTAATGGCCTATTCACCTGGACGAACAAGCGTGTTGCCCCTCTACAAATTGCGTCCCGTCTGGACAAATTTCTCTTATCCGACAATGCCGTCCATCCTGGACGAGAGTTTACTGCGCACATCATTCCATTCTCTGGATCTGACCACTGGCCAATAGAATTGCATTAGAATCAGCCAGGAAATAGCATCAAAAGACCATTTAGATTTGAAGCATTCTGGTTCTCTCACCCAAAATTTAAGGATTTCATTCAGAAGGCATGGCAAAATAGCAACCCAATTGCGCCTACAAAAATGGCAAGATTCCAAAAAAAGCTGAAGATGCTCAAAGCTGAAATCAAACGATGGAACACAAATACATTTGGCCATATTTTAAAAGAGAAAGAGCTGATTATACAAGGAATAAAAAAGACGCAACAACAAATCATTTCAGAGGGACGCTCAGAAGAACTGGCACAAAAAGAACAAGATATGGAAAGCAAACTTCTAGAAAGGGAGAAACAGGAGGAGATATTATGGCGACAAAAATCCAGAATCAGATGGTTCAAGGAAGGAGAGAAAAACACCAAGTTCTTCCACAAATTGACTGTCCAAAGGAGAATGAGAAATCATACATCACAAATCATCAATGCTCAGGGAGAAAAAGTGGAAACCCACGAAGAGATTGAACAAGAATTTATACAATACTTCAAGGAAATGAGTAAGGAGCCAAACACAAATAGAGCAGAAGCCATAGAAAGCATCACGAGGCACATCCCGCGTCTCATAACAGAGGAGCAAAACACCCTACTACTCAAGCCGATCAGCCTTCAGGAAGTGGAAACAGCAGCCAACTCCCTCAAAGCAGGTAAAGCTCTAGGCCCTGATGGATTTACGTCAAACTTCTTTCATTACTTCTGGAAACTAATTAAATGGGAAGTATGGCAAGTGGTAGAAGAATCCCGCAACATGCGATGGATGTACCCAGGACTGAATGCAACTTTCATTGCCTTAATCCCTAAATCGGATGAGTCCAACAAGCCTGATAAGTACAGACCAATAGCCCTATGTAACATCATCTACAAGATTGTATCGAAGGTGGTGGCGTTACGATTAAAACCAGTGCTTCCTCTCATCATCTCTCCAGAACAGTCTGGCTATGTGGAAGGACGTCAAATTACGGACAGGATAATTCTCACTCATGAGATCATCCATTCCCTCAAGCAATCAAAAAAACCAGGTATGCTTCTCAAAATCGACCTCTCAAAAGCTTTTGATAGCATAAGATGGGAATACATGCAAAAGGTTTTAAAGGCTTTTGGTTTTGATAATGCTTGGATCCGATGGGTCAGTAGCCTAATATCCTCTGCCTTCTTCTCAATCCTCATAAATGGCATTCCGACCTCAACCTTCCGCTCCTCAAGAGGTATCAGACAAGGGGACCCCCTCTCGCCTTTCCTATTCATTCTAATGGCGGAAGGCCTTGGCAGATGTATTAAAAATGCCATTCAATCCCAAGATCTTAAAGGCATCACCCTCCACCAAGCCCCCACAGTCTCACACTAGCAATTTGTTGATGACAACATGATTTTTGGCTACTCCTCGATCCAAGAAGCCCGCGCTCTAAATTCACTGATCCTTCTCTTCTCTAAAGCTTCGGGGAGCCTCATAAACAAAGTCAAATCCCAGATCTTTTTCTTCAATACCCATCCAACCACCCAGCGGGCCATTGCCCGTATTCTCGGTTTTTCCATTGCATCTCTGCCTTCCAAATACCTCGGCGCACCTCTCTTCGATTATGCCAAGAAGCATTCTTCCTGGACCTCCCTTCTGGAAAAATTAGAAGCCAAACTATCTCTTTGGACTCATAGATCCCTAAATATGGCCAGTCGAATGGTTCTAATTAAAGCCGTCCTGCAATCAATGCCGCTATACCTATTTTCCATACTGGCAAATCCAAAATGGGTCCTCAAAGCTATTAAAAAATTACAGAGAAACTTCCTATGGGGCTGCTCTGGTCCAAACAGGAAATGGGCGCTGGTCAAGTGGGAGAAATCATGCCTCCCAAAAGTTGGAGGAGGAATTGGCCTACGCGATCCTGAACATAGTAATATGATCATGGGCACAAAAATATGGTGGAAATGGCTAACATATCCAGATACCCAATGGGCACAAATATGGACAGCGAAATACACCAACAATCTGCCTCTGGAGGAGCGCGTAGGAATGACAGAAATCAGCAAAGGTTCAGCTATTTGGAACTCAGCAATTCTCAACAGGGACCTCATACAAAAGCATAGCTTTTGGGAAGTCAAGAATGGATGTATTGCATGCTTCTAGATAGACTCATGGCAACAATTACCCAGCATAAACAACATCATTCAAGACATTCCCAATCAGGATCTCATACAACAGGGAAAGATCAATCAATTCTGGACAACTAATAACACCTCAGATCATCGTGAATGGAAGCAAGCCAGCGCTATCTTACCCCATGGCCCAGCGGAGGTTCAAACAACTTTAGCAGCAGAGCTAAAAAAGAGGAAAATAATTAAGGAGGACGGCCCAGACTCACTAAGATGGGGTTATGCAGAGAAAGGGACTTTCACATCCACAGAAGCCTACCACATTATCGTAAAAGGAAATTACATCAAAGATAAAATATGGGAGCGAATTTGGAAACCTCCCATATGGCTGAAGATCTCCACATTTCTTTGGCTGCTGTCGCACAACAGAACTCTTACCTAGGACATTCTCAGAAAGAGGAAATTTGCAGGACCTTCAATATGCCTTAATTGCGAAATTGAGGAGGAATCAGCAGCACATCTTATGCACCTATGTCCCCTCAGTCGTAGGATATGGGAGAAAGTTTCTTTTCGTTGCCAGAAGGAAGTAAGAGTCCAGGGTGACATAAACAACACACTCCGATCTTGGCCACAACAGCCCTATCAGTGTAATATACTCAATACTCTCTGGCAAATCATTCCAGGTACAGTAATGTGGAACATCTGGAAAGAAAGAAATCGGAGAGTGTTTAAAGATCAGACTATGGATCTGGAGCAAGTTTGGATCATCATCAAGCAGAAAATTCAGGAAACTCTATCGATCAAAGGCTGGTCCCAGGAGGATTTTCCTTCCAGCAATCAGGAGAAGGCAATATGGAACAATTGGCAATTCCAAATCACTCCTCCCAATTCAGCTCAAGTTACCTCTGTCACGAAGGGAAAAAAAACGCTCACCAACTGGACTCCTCCCCCTAAAAATACTTATATTCTCAACTTCGACGGAGCATCCAAAGGCAATCTAGACATCATAGGATATGGAGGCGTTATAAGAAACTCTCAGGGAATCCCTCTTAAAGTTTACTTTGGATCCATAGGATGGAACACTAACAACGCAGCAGAGTTGGAAGGACTATGGCAAGGACTCCAAATTGCTCAACATCAGAGTTTCTTCCCCCTCATAGCGGAAGGAGATTCTCAAATCATAATTAACATGGCTACCAAAATTCAGCAAGGCTCTGCAGCCCAGAAGGTCAATAGGAGTTGGAGGATGGCTACCAGACTTGAATCTCTCCAGACTTGGCTTCAGAACAACCAAGCCACTTCTTTCAAGCACACCAGACGTGAAGGGAAGAAAGCTGCTGACTTCTTGGCCAATCTAGGGGCAGAGCAAGGCAAGGAGCACCAGGAAGGAACCCCAGAGGTTATTGTTTCAGAATCGGAATGAGCAACCTTCCAGGAAATCCTTAATAGTGACATGCAGATAGAAGCAAAGGATTACCTGGATGCGGGTGACACGTTGACGGAGGCTGGCCATGTGATCAACACGAGGGGCCTTCGGCGCGAAGGCAACTTGTCCTCAGCTTAATGAATTCCATTAATCGCGCATTGAAGGGCATTTAATGCCATTTCCTATACCCGAGTTACCAAGGAATTAAGATAGCAGCAAACAGAATGTCGGGGCACGAAGAGTTCAGTTTGACAGGCTTGTCTGAACAGGCCAGGGATTTCGATTCTACTCTGCAAGATGATGGGGGTTTGTGGGCAGAGGAGAAGAGGGTAAGTGCGAGTAAGCCTAGAGGCAAACCCACTTACTGGTCAGGGAAGCAGAATTGCTTCAGAGGCAGCAAGCAGTTTGAGATTTGGCCCCCACTGTTACAATTTTTCACGGAAAGGCTAGCTAAGAAAACCCAGTTACAACTTTATAGGTTCAGGATGCCTCTTAGAGGTCATGCTTCGCCGAGTAGGGGTAGGAATCTTGGTAAGAGGGGGAACACTGGTGGCAGAGGTGTTCATAGCCCGCAGAAGGTATCCCCGTTGGCTTATGCCTCGCACAGCTCTCCGGGCTCTAACGAATCCGACTCGGATATCAGCAACTCGGTGCAGACGGTAAGATTCAAATACTTCCGTCGCACCAACAAGCCAATTGTTTCTGCAATGATTACAATGGTTTTTTCGGAGGAAGATGGAGAAGAAGGAAAGGGAAAGGGGATTTGTGAGGAGCAAGAGCCAAGCTCCAACAATTCCTCTCAGAGCGGAAGCGAGGAGGAAAGCTCCTACCTACCCTCCTCTCAGAGCAAGCTCGAAGAGGAAAGCACTGGCCTTCAGTCAAAGGAGCAGAATGAAGCCCTTCGTGAAATATGTAGCCTTATGGATATGGAAATTACCAGTGCGGTAGCCAAGAAGATGCCTGATGATGACAAGAAGCCTGAGCGCTTCTTCGGAGGTCGTCTGTACCCCATTCTCCCTCCAGGATTTCTGAGGCTGGAGGACATTCCGGTTGGCATGGAAATCGAGTTTGTGCCTGATCCAGAACGAGAGGAAGCAGAATGGGAGGCCGAGCAGCAAGCTGCAAAGCAGAAGGA
The DNA here is from genome assembly GCA_000404065.3 of Pinus taeda. Lineage (NCBI taxonomy): Eukaryota > Viridiplantae > Streptophyta > Pinopsida > Pinales > Pinaceae > Pinus > Pinus taeda. Next base: position 67,391 of record APFE031317637.1, on the reverse strand, counting down.
AAATGAGGTCCAGGCGGCTGCCGAGGAGGGGAAGGAGTAAGGTACTTCTCCAGCGTTTTTTGGTTTTTGGTTTTGTTACGATGCCCACCTGCACTCAGTCCGTCCTTGCTCTTTTGGTTACGTGTGTCAACTGTGTCCGCCCGGGTAGCATCCAGCATGCCACCTACGCTCAGCTTGCTGTTGGTTTTTGGATACGTCCGCCACCTGTGCTCAGTCCGGGAAGCTTGACGTGTGTCCTAACAGGCATCTTTGCTTTGTCTAGTCAGTTTCTGTTTATGCATTTTGTTAATTCCATGTCATCATGTCTAAATCTGTAGACTGGAAATGTAATTGTGAGTACAGGCACTGTGTCAAAGCCTGTAAACAGAAATTTTGGTTTGGAAAACGTGATAGAGAGCTGTTCACGCGCTCTCAGAGGTTTCGACCTCTTGTATATATCTTTTTCATTTTCTTAATATAAATAGTTTAGCATTTGCTCAGAAAAAAAAAAATGTTTTTAATTTCAAGGGATGTGTTGAGGAAGTTAAAACATAAGAGAGGGATGTGGAGAAGTTGCAGAGTAAAGTGGGGGAAAAGGGAGACATAGTTGAATGGTTATCGATAGAAAGAAAGAGGGGTATAATACTCATTATTGGCAAAGTGATTAGGAGGAAAGAGGGTTGACAATTGTTTAGTTTTCCCCATGACATGAAGGGAAATAGGGATCATTGCTTGAGAAACAAGAGTGGAGGAAATTGAAGCTTATGCATAAGAGTGGGAGTGTTCATTGTGAGATTGGGATATTTCTCCCTTTATTACGGTGTTCGCATGTTTATCTACTTGTGTCAATCTCACTAACAAAGATTAGGGAAATATTGATTCACTTAGTACCTTCTTTGGGGCTAAGAAAATAACCTCTAGTGTAAAGGTCAAGTAACATGAATGAGAAAACCTTTCCTAAATCTTGGTTGGGTTTTTTTATTTTTTTTCGATGATTTAGAGTGAGTCACTACCGTATTTACTGCTTGGGAGGAGTTAATAAACCACCTAAAAAGTTGACTCCTCCTCTTGGCTACTTGTTTGAATGATTATTTGTGTGAATACCTTTGAGAACTAAATCCTCAAACTTTAAATCCATATTTAGGTTGGTTAATTGCAACAAATATTGCAGTGTTGCTAGTCTATAATTGTGTCGAGAGTTGAATTCCCTCATCAAGTTGCCATCCATTTCAAAATTTACTAAATAAGTGTATATTATTTTATATAATTACATCATGGATGATGAATGCGTACTTTTATAATATGAAAGTAAGAATGTCTAATCAAGAATAAATTTCAGCCTAAAATTGGCCTCATGAAGATAATAATAAAATAATGATTAAAATAATAAAATAAGAGAGATGAATTTTGGAGGGAAAAGAAGAAAACTATATTTTTTAATTGTATTTTTGGATTAGCCTTATAGGTTTACTCAAATTTAAAGTGTATACACTCGTTGGATGCGAAATTAAATCCCACATCCAACAAGTACCCATTATGTATACTTTTGAGAAGACCCAATTGATAAAAATTGAAAATACATTAAAAACTTATGTTTCACCTACTTCTTCTATTGTATATTCATTTTTATCAATGTGGGTCTGCTAAAAAACATGCATAATAGGCACTCTTTGGATATGGAATTTAATTATGCATTTCTTGAGTTTCTGCACTTGAAATTTGAGTAAATCTATAAGGAGATCAACTAAAAATATAATTAAAAAAAATAACAATTTTTCTCCTTTTCCCTCCAAAATATTTACATGTTCTTATTTTTAAATTTAAAATATTTTGATTGGTTTACATATGATGACATGGAAATTACATGAAAATTTCATTGGCAATTTTATGGGGAAATTTCCTCTAATGTTATTAATAGTCATGGATGACTAACTATCTAGTGTATTTATGGTGAATATAAGCTATTTGATCCATGTCGTCATAACCTTATTAATTCATTATAGGAGGTTTGATGTATGTATGCTTGGTGGTCTGAAATCAACTAATAATCCTCCTACTATTTTATTCACTTTTAGTCATCTTTTGTGGTTATGAGATTGGGTAGCTACCTATTATAACCATGTTCGTGGGTTGTCCCTTAAGTAGTCTAGTTTATATATTCTATGAATGGATTGGATCCAACCTTAAAAGAACTGCCAATGTCTTTATATGTCCATGATGAATTCCTACTGCTATGTTCTCATGGTGATGTGGAACTCATGGACCTTTCTTCTTTTTGTGGATTGCATTAGATAGAAAGTTAATTACCTAAAGCTGCATGGTTGTTCAACATGTTTCATCTAATTTGTTATGCATTGTTAATTAAGAAATAGGTATTCTTGTGTATTTTAATTGAGATAGTTATATAATTGTTCTCATGGTGTGAGGGACTTGTGGGTCCCTATAGATGTCGATATGCTTCCTAAATTGTAGAGATATTTAGATGTTTATGTATGGTGGTCTAATAAACCTAGTTAAGCGATCATGTTGTGTGAAATTCCATGGCTTGTGTGTTATAAAAGTCAAGGAGTATTTTTTATATAATAATTAATGAGGCTTATTGTTAAAATGTTTTATATGGCATGCTAAGAGCTAGAATGGATTTTTGTTATATATGCTTGACCATTTCCTTTTCTTTTCTATTTATGATCCAATACTCAAATACTGCATGGTACATCAAGGGATCTAGAGAAGTTGTTTAGATATGATATTAGAAGAAGATGGTGCTTTTAGTGACATTGGAACTAGAGAAAGGCCTAGTTCAATAGTTTAAATCCTGAAGGATTCAAGCCTGAGTTTCCCTAAGTTACAGTTCTTTAGTCAATGATAAAAAGCCTTGTTAAGTTGTAAAGGAGACATATAATTTTACAAAGTGTAGAGGAATTTACATAGCCGTAACACTTTACCACTAATCACATGGTTGATTGAAACTTAACAACTTCTCTTACTGCTAACCACGCTCAAAATTTTTTACAGACTTAAAATATATTAGAGCTTTCGATGAGAGGTGCAGGTTGCGATGGGAATTTTATGTCTCAGCAGATGGAAGTTTGTATGTCTTATGGGTGAGAATTGTATGTCTTGGGGGACAAGACTTCATATGTCCTAATTCACAAGGATTGTATATTCTCGGGAGTAGGAATGCATCGAATGGCATAAAATGTCACAAGTTGACCAAAAGCCTTTATAATAGGAAAAATTCATTTGCATGGACGTTTAGAGCCTGGTGAGACCCATGACTTGGAGTGATGTGACAGATGCCATATAGGCTAGTTAGAGCTACATGGACACCACATTGGAATATGTAAGATGTGGACAAATGATACTGTAGAGTTATTCACGTGGTATGGTAACGGTGTGACACATGGCAGTAAAACAGGAAAAATTGTCTTTTCAAATGACAAAGGGGTCCAATTTTGGGTGAGATGTGGCATTCCTGGAGGATTCCATCATTCAAGGTGATGTCATCCTAACGTTAGTGTGGCATCAATAAGACGTAGTGGAGGCAAGTCACATGAATGCATCGCACCTAGGTGACATTGATGGTGGTTTTGCAGTGCCACCTCGATTGGGATGTGACATCACAGAAGTTTACATGACCAAAGGCCACGTCACCAGAGAGAAACTCTCACAGATGGTGCCCTTTGGTGTCTTGTGTATTGAGGGTATGGTGACGCAGTCGAAAAAGTTGCAGAATGGGAATGTGCCCGTTATTTGACGTAGAAATTAGCATTGCCTAACACTTGGTTTGCCATAAGGCCTTAGTATTCCTGGGCATTATGGTGTAGTAGTAGGATGAGAAAATATGTGTCCTAGGAGATGGAGAAAGGAATGGTTTACAATGGAGACAATTTCTTCTTGACCCGTTGGATTTCTTATCTCCAATTATAACTTGAAATAATAAAATAACACGCTAAGGGATGGACTCGTGGGGCCCATGGTCTAGGTGATGTGGCAAGTGCCAATTAGACTTAAGTAAGGACACATTAGAATCCAAAGTGATGTGGAGGCACCTAGGTGAGGAGGGGTTGTAACGAGGGTGTCCTATGGATGATACATGGATGCCATGTGGCTTTGATGTGGTAGGTTCTTTCCTATTTGGTAAGGATTAAAAGATTGATTTTTTATATTGGCATCACATTGGGATAAAATTTATATCATCAGAAATCTCTCGATGAGATGAATGTGATAGTATTTTCTAAATTTATGTCCTCTATCATTGGTAGAGGAGGATTTTTGTAACCCCACTTTCATGATGAGAGCATGGATTTTAGCTCAACAAAAAGTGACACCTCTCATTCAAACTAGAATATCTAAGGGGGTAGGAGGGAGAATTACATGAAGTTTCATAAATTAAATAGAATAAATACTTGTAAGTTACCATATTGACATAAGCAAGCCCAAGGGAGTAGTGATCATCATGGATACACTCTAAATTGCGATTAGAATCAAGAGATCTTTGGTAGATATGGTATTCTTTACCATCATCGCTACTATACCTAACCCTTTGGTAGATCCCTTTGATAGATCCCTTTAGTAGATACATCCTTCCTCCATCGTCCTCACTATACCTATTGGAGGATGATACACCACATCACCTATCAATATTAAGAATAAGATATCGCTATTACAAGACCCAACCAATTAAAAATTAAATCATGTATCTTCCTTCCACCCTCTCCTACATTGTTTCTTTGTAACTATTACTATATAATAAGTGCATTAAAAAAGTATTAATGTCAATATATCAATATATAATAAGCTAAAGAATACCATATAAGTATGCCAAATAGTTTTAAAATTGGGTTTTATTGTGCCAAATACTTTCATAAAAAATATTGTTGATGATACTTATCAAAGAGAAATGACATCCAAAGCGAGGGATATAGGAAGGAAATTGGCTGTGTTGATGCTCATCGAATTTCAACAAATTATTTCATCCATTGATGTGTTTCCCTTGCCATCTCCAACACCATCTTCATCACCTATATGAGCTGATTTATCTTGATTCTTCATTGAAATTAAGAGAAAATAAATCCAATTTCAGTCCTACTCCATAGTTTCAAGATTCCCTTAATTTTTCTATATTCATTATTTATTGTAAAAAATATTGAGTCTTGGTGATTAGAATATGGAAGTAGAGATATGTATTCTGAAAAAACTACTCTATGTGATCCATGTGCACATTTTCCCAATTGTGTGTGTATCATCTTGGTGATTAGAATATGGAACAATATATATGTATTGTGAAAAAACTAATTTATGTGGTCCATGTGAACGTTATCCAAATTTTGTGTGTATCATCTTGGTGATTAGAATATGGAACAATATATATGTATTCTAGAAACACTACTTTATGTGGTCCATATGGACACTATCCAATTATGTGTGTATCGTCTTGGTGATTACAATATGGAACAATATATATGTATTCCGTAAACAAATATTTATGTAGTCCATGTGCACACACTGAGCTATAGGCCTAAACAATATCAATATATATATATATATATATATATATATATATATATATATATATATATATATATATATACAAACAAAAATTTATGTTATTCATCTGCACACACGGAGCTAACTTTGGCGCATAGGAATGAGCCAAGAAATGAATGCCAAGTAATGAACGTTTGTACATTGAGGTATAACTCATTGATACACACGTATAACTCATTCATAACTCCCTAACTCATTCATACACACACAGTTTGGATAGGACCACTTGTTTTGTTCTAATAACTTATTCATACACTTACAATTTGGATAGGACCACAAGATGTGTTTTGTTTTGTTTTGATACATTGAAACACACGTATAAACTCAATGATAATTCCTTAACTCATTCATACATACAGTTTGGATAGGATTACAAGATGTGTTTTGTTTTCTTTTGTTTTGATACATTGGTACACACATATAATTCATTGATAACTCCCTCACTTATTCATACACAGAGAGTGTGGATAGGACCACATGATGTGTTTTGTTTTGTTTTGTTTTGATAACTCATTCATACACACACAATTTGGATGGGACTTAACTCATTCATACACATAGTTTGGATAGGACCACAAGATGTGTTTTGTTTTGTTTTGTTTATATACATGATGTTTTGTCTTGTTTTGTTACATAGAATTTGGATAGGGACCACATAATGTTTTGTTTTGTTTACAGAATACACAATTTGGATAGTGTGCACATGAACCATATAAAGTTTTGTTTACAAATTAGTACACACACAATTTGGATAGTGTGCACATGTACCACAAATATATATATATTTTCTGTAAACAAAAATTTATGTGGTCCATCTGCACACACCGAGCTATACCTCTGAACAATATATATGCATTCTGTAAACAAAACTTTATGTGGTCCATGTGCACATTATCTTTTGCATAATATATATGTATTATGTAAACAAAACATTATGTGGTCCCTATCCAAACTCTATGTAACAAAACAAGACAAAACATCATGTATCAAAACAAAACAAAACAAAACAAAACACCTCTTGTGGTCCTATCCAAACTGTGTGTATGAATGAGTTAGGTCCCATCCAAACTGTGTGTGTATGAATGAGTTATCAAAACAAAACAAAACAAAACACATCATGCGGTCCTATCCACACTTTGCATGTATGAATGAGTGAGGGAGTTATCAATGAATTATACGTGTGTATAAATGTATCAAAACAAAATAAGGAAAAACACATCTTCTAATCCTATCCAAACTGTGTGTATGAATGAGTTAGGTCCTATCCAAACTATGTGTGTATGAATGAGTTATACCTCAAGGTACAAACATTCATTACTTGGCATCCTTTTCTTGGCTCATTCCTACGCGCCAAAGTTTCATATATTTCCACGCATTCATTCACTACTTGACTCATTCCTAGGCTACAAAAGGAGTGACCCTAGTCGGAGTTCAAAGTCCCTCCAATACGGCTAATTCGAATGAGGTGGCTTGTAACAATGATTATATACAATACATGATTCTTTTGTGCTACACATGTGGCACCAGTCACTATAAATAGAAATGAAACGATTTGAAACCTTGGTGGCTTGCAAGAATGGCGATTCCTATTTTCAACCCCATAGAAAAGTAAATGTTGCCTGACATGTAAGGGAAATAGCTTTAGACCTCTCTCTCCATGCTGCTATCTCGATTCGCGTGCTGTGAGAGAGAGAGGGCTAAAGCTATTTGCCTTGCATGTCAGGCAGCATTTACTTTTCTATCGGGTTGGAAATAGGAGTTTCCTGCAAGAATGATTATATTCAATAAATAATTCGTACCTCTTATACATGTGGGACTAATCCCTATAAATAGAAAAGAAATGATATGCGACGGCAGGCATTCAAGCCAAAGTTTCCAAGCGCAAGTATCAAGACCAAAGGCCAAAGTTTACCACATGAATGATTCCTTTCACTATTTCTTTAAATTTAATTTTCAAGTTTAAGTTTAAGTTTAAGTTTTAGTTTTATTTTTATTTTTATTTTTATTTTTACTTTTATTTTTATGGGGCAGTTCTTTTGATTGTGTTTATTTTTTAAAGTTATTTTTAATTTTTTGTTATTTTAATTATTTTCTTCTTTTCTGTTTTTTTTAAGTCGTTTAATTTACTTGTTTTTTCTTATAATTAAATTTTAAATTATTATATTTATTAAACGCAAAATAATATATAAAAAGAACCATTAATGCACTCACTTGTAACTCATAACCATATCTAATCGAGCATTCATATATAAATTCAAATTTGGAATTGGTTGTAATGGATCTTACGATTTAATTGTTGTAATGGATCTTACCATTTAATTTTTACATGACCATTCCCATATAAAGATTGGTTTTGGAAACTTATTAATCTGTACTTAATTGCATGTTTTATTTAATTAAAAAAAAAATATTTTCATAAATGAGTATATATATAATAATTTAAGTACATAATTTAAAAATCTCATAGTTTCAAATACTAATGTATTTATTTTGTTCAACTAAAATTCCATTACTGAAAACCCAGATGCGGGTGTCTGAATCGCATTTAAGAGTGTTAACAACCTGCTATGAGGAGAGGACAACGGGCAGCTATTTCGATCGTTGGAAGAGCATTAAGAATGCAGAGCATTCATTGTAAGCCGTCAAGGATGAAGAGCATTCATGGCAATTCAATCCTGCGTCCGAACCAAGGTATGAGCAGAGGCGATAATAGGATGGCGCAGGACGATTTGAAAACATTCGCCCTGGTTCAGTTCAGGCTGCATGCTGAATGGGTAAGGTTTGTTTTCAGGCCTGTCTTCAGTCAAGTGCATTTGATTTCAGCCCCTCTGCAAGTGTTTGGAAGAATTGACAGAGAGACGCGCTCAGGGGCGCCGCGACTCTGTGGTGACATTGATTCAATGGTTGAAGAAGCCAGCAATCTCAACTTTGAGATTGCTCGGGGCTCGCTCCAGGAGGCAACTAGGTTACATTTGGTCTCTGGGCAAACTCTGTCCGCAAGATTTTGAGCTGCAGCCAAGAGAATTACCATGGCACCTCGGTACAGAGCCACTCGTCTACGGGGGCGTCACCATGGACAAAGAGGTGGTGCTGGAGGGTGAGGCACTCACAGCCCCCGTAGAGTCTCACCTTTGGCTTGTGCTTCTCCGTCCTCGAATAGATCGGAGGATTCGAGGCAATTCATTAGCAATACGGTCCAATCCGCCAGGTTTCAATACCGTCGTCGAACCAACAAGCCTTTCATTTCTGCTCTGATTACAGTCATCTTCGAGGAGGAAGATGAGGAGGAAGCGAGTGTAAAAGACCCCTCGGAGGAACAATCGCCCTTGCACTCCAACAACTCCTTGCCAAGCCATGGGATGGAGGATAGCTCATATTCCCCATCCTCGCAAAGCAAACTTGTGGAAGAGAGCTCTCTCGCCCCTACAGAGGAGCAGGCCGAGGTTCTGGAGGAAATTGGAAGTATGCAGGACTCGAAAGGGCCTGAGTCAGCACAAGAACAGGCTAAGATTTATCAGAAGAGGACAGAAACCAGGCCAATCTCTCCACAGAATCAAAGCCTGCACAAGATGCCGGATTTCTTCTATGCCAACACATTGTATCCCAAGCTGCCGCTGGGCATGAAGTTGGAAGACGTTCCGAAAGGCATGGAGATTTCATGGGAACCCCTGGACGAGTACAATGTGCAAAGCTCTGATAATGTCAAGTAATTTGCTCTCTCCTGCTCTTTTTTGGAGGTATGTTTGGTTTCGGTTGGTTGCTTGTTCGGTTTCGGTTGGTTGCTTGTTCGGCATTGGTCTATCTGATTGGTTCTTGGCGCGGCGTTACAAATTTCCTCTATCTTTTGCTTATCTCCAGCATTCAGGCAATTCTTATGTTATGGCACATTTTGCTTATGAATTTTCCACTCTGTGCTACAACGTATGTAAGGGGCATCAGCCTCAGTGGAACTATTAATTTTGACATTAGTCTGAAAGAGAGTTACAGTCATCAATGGCACTCTCAGGAGTTCAAACCTCTTGTACATATTTTTCTCTTCTTTTTAATATAATTTAGCTTAGTCTTTGCATAGAAAAAAAAATTTCCATTACTGAAAAGGCTAATTAATTCTTTTTCATCATATCTAATTTTTGTGGAATGAAGTTTTATTCATAATAAAACAGCAATTAAAGTAAGTGTATAATATGTTTGTTTACTTAATTGTTCATATATATTGTAGTTAATCTCCTTTGTAGTTAATATCGGAAGCTTTTTAGCTTAAATTCTGACTAGCTCACTGCCTAATTTTTGTGGAATGAAGTTTTATTCATAATAAAACAACAATTAAAGTAAATGTATAATATTTTAAGAGAGATATTGTTTACTTAATTGTTCATCTCCTTTGTAGTTAATATCTGAAGCTTTTTAGCTTAAATTCTGACTAGCTCACTGCCTTTTTGTGTTAATGCAGCTTATGCTCTACAGTTCCCTAAGATCTAACCCTTGAGACTGACTAGCTAGTCATTTTGTATATAACATTGCATTGAAGGTTACAGTTGCTTAGTGAGTTGTTCAAGTTTACAAATGACATACTTGCTTCAGCGATCTTGTGAGCAGCGACTTTCTTCTCAGTTGCGAAGGTCTGGGTTGCATGAATCTTGGTGTTGACCCTACCTTGATCGTGCGACTTCCAGAATGCTACTACTTCTATTACCTCCTACAAACCGCCAAGAAATTCGAAGTGTTATTGTCTAGAAAATTCCATTCTGAAACAGCAACCGGCTCAAAAGAAAATGGAGAATACAATGTTTGAAGTTAGAAACAAAAGCACAACTAAAATAAAAAGAAGGAACATCAGCCTGGTTGTTTATGTAAAAGGAAAAAAGAGAAAGGAATGTCGGCAACATTAACGTTTAAATTGCATGATGTGAAATGAATACTAATAGTGGAAGTGCATCATAATTATTCACGTATATGCTGTAATATGGATTGAACATGAAGGGAGCATTATGATGGCTATTTACACGCCATTTCTCATGCCAACTAACCAGCATGCTCTGCATCAGGAAATGGAAAAGGTTAATGTAGGAATCATATTAGATGGCATGTTTATGTTAAATGTGCTTCCTATGGAGTCAGGGACTAGTACAAGGCAATCAATATCAATTTTTGGGATGCAAAAAAAATGAATTTGGCAAGTCATGAAGTCCATCAGCTAAGATGGTAGCTGCAAGTTTGCATATATAGGTATCTGGTTTTCAGTTAAGTGCTAATTTTTGGAATGTTGCAACGAAATGAATTTGGCAATGTCAGGAACTCCATTAGCTTAGCTTAGCTAAGCTTAGATGCTAGAGCAAGCTGCATACATAGGTATCTAGTTTTCAGTTAAATATGTAAAATCAATTTTTTTGGGAATCTCAGAACACCTTTCCGAAACGAACACTACGTGTAAAAATAACCTTACAGACAGACTGGAGATAATTCTAGCCACATATTTTTTTACTTTAACGAAGAGATATAAACAGAGGTTGTGTTTTTTTCTTTTCAAAATTACAATCATTAACAGTATGCTCTTGAATGCAAAAATTTGAAGTGCTTGCTTGCTATTCTGAAGTTGGAGTTAGTTAACTGTATAAAGCCTAAATACAGTTATCTTTTTTGTTATTCTATAATTGGGCAGAGAAAGGTATTTTATAGTATAGTGTAATGTGTAAGCTTATCAGTACATCATCAAAATAATATTTTTTTAAAATCTGAAATTTAATATTAACTCATAAAAAAAATCTCTATTGATGTATGATGTATCCAAAACTAAATAAATCTCATCAAAATAATATTTTTTAAAAATCTAAAATTTAATATTAATTCATAAAAAAAATCTCTACGATATATCTAGAATTAAATAAATCTAAATTGGTTATATAACACTTCTAACAAATGTTTTATTTTACAAACTAAATATAATTACCGCTATGTCATTTGTTGATATTCTATGATTTTGATGATGATGATGGTGGTTAATGTCCACTCAGACCAAACTTTGGTCTATCGGACCTAAAGAAATGAATTATTTAGTTTGATTTAAGATTTTATTCCTACGCTCAAAAAGCTTGGAGAGAAGCCTCAACCTAAAAGGCTAGGAAGGTCAGTGTTGCAACAAAGATTTTGAAACTGAAATTTAATGTGGTTGTACGCGGGGCACTCTAAGAGGAAGTGATTTTCATCATCGATTTTCGTATTCTCACAGAGATGGCAGAACCTTTCCATCCATGGTGTTTTAGGAACTGCCCAACGACCCGTTTCACCATGGAGCTCATGAGAGTTCGTTCTAATCTTCGCTATATTAATTTTCTTGTTTGAGCTAATTAAAACAAAGAGATACTTTTGATATTCTAGGGTGGGGTTGATGACCACCTTATAATATATTAATTTTCTTTTAGGTGCGAAATTTTTTTCACACCACATTTTTTCTTTGAACTTAGAAGTAACAATATTTTGAATGTTATTAATGTTTTGCAATGCAACATTCTCGTCGATCTCCCAATGGTTTAACCAGGCCTCGGTGTCTGTATACCAACCTCATTTGAGCCTTAGGTTGCTTGCGCTAGAATTTAAAGCTATCTTAGGAAGTTTATGGTCTCCTATGTTATTGAGTTTGTGCTTGTACAACAAAAGCCTAGTCATAGCTAGGCTCTTGATAGGGGAGAGAGCCACTTCTATATGGAGAATAGGATAGGGTGTGTTGCTTTTAATTTTGAGGTTATACGTTATAAAACGCTTCTGGATTTGCTCAATCTTTCTCCAAGATTCTCTAGAGATGCTACAACCACAAACCTCACATCCATATAAGATAACCGGAGTGACTAAAGTTTCAAAGAGGAACTTCTTTCTATCCCACATTACGAGGTTTTCCATTTTACAATTATTTTCAAGACCAAAATAAGCTTTCCATCCCCCATTAAGCCTTTTCTCAATGCTATAGTTCCAATTGAGCTTGTGATGAATATCAATTCCTAGGTACTTGTAGGAAGACACTTCCTCCAAGTTACTATTGTCATACATAAAATTAGCGTAAGTGTCCTTGTTGGATTTGATAATCATAACTTTTGTTTTGTTAGTGTTAACAATCCTACCCATGGTAGAGCAGAAATCTTTAAGAACTATAAGTTGCCTATGAAGATCAGGTGGGCACCTTGTGAGAAGAACAATATAGTCAGTGTAGAGAAGAAGGATGATGACTATCCCAGCTAAGATCATGCCAGCACATCCTACATCCTTTAAACAACCTTTTAGCTTATCAATGTAAATGCCAAATAGGGTAGGGGAGAGGGGGAAACCTTGTTTAATTCCGATATTCCACTTAATATCTTTTGACCACCCCTCATTGCTCTTTAACTTGGCAATTACATTCTCGTATAACCTTATAGCGGCAACTCTCAACTCAAAAGGAACCTTTATCTCTTTTAATTTGTTCCATAGGTTGTTTTCAGGAACTGTATCGAAAGCCTTTCTAAAGAGATTGGATTTATCATTGCGGAATTCCTCCACAATGATCCTAAGCATAACGAGGTGGTCTGTTGTTGAGTGCTACTTTCTAAAAACCGCTTGGCCTTTAGCCACTTACCTTCACTTTCAAGCCATATGCTCAACTTCCTTTCTAAAATAACACCATATAACTCGGCTAGGAGAGGGCTGAACATAATTGTTCGATAATTAGAGGGGTTATTTGTATCCCCACTTTTAAAAATAGGGATAATGAGGGTTCGAGTCCATGGTTTAGGGAACCCTTGCTTTACCACTTGATTGAAAAGCTTGTGAATGTGGGGGATGAGGATAGGACCTCCAATTTTTAAGATTTCTGCCCAGTAACCTTCAATGTCCTTAGCTTTCCCATTAGCCAAGAGATTAACCCCAAAATCAATGTCTTCTAAGGAGAAAACTGCTTTCATTATGAGCATGGTTTCAAAGTTATCCATGAGATTTGGAGATTCATAAAGCTTTTTAAGATAGGAATTCCAGACGTCTAAAGCAATTTTATTCTTATCTTTAGTTTTCCTAGTTAGAATCTACCTCCAGAGTTTCTTAGGAGCTACCTTAGAGAGGTGTAAGAGATTCTCTTGTCTTTTATGAATACACTGCCTTTCTTCCTTTTAGTTAGGGCTTTGTATATTTTTATCTTGACAATTTTAAGAGATTCATCAACAACTTCTTTAATTTCTTTCCTCACACTTTTACAATCTTTGTCATACCATGGGTTGGTTTTGCTATTTCTTTTATTACTTGAACTTCAACTGAGAGCTTGTTAATAGAATATGAGGGAGTTGTAGTAAAATTATGATAGAGATTTTCTATATTGTCTATACTAGATAAATGAAGAAATTAGTTTTTAATTCATTTACAAAGAGATCTTTTTTATTTCTATCAAAGATTAACTTCTTTTGTCTATAAGGATTATCTTCTATGAGACCTCTATGCATGACAAAATTGAGAGTTATAAGTAAAGACCTATGATCAGAGTCAGGCTCGTGGCTGTTTAAGATGTCAAAATTTGTTATTTCATTGTATAGAGGGAGATCGGAGATAACATATTCTACCACGCTACTGCCAAGCCCATGGATGCAGGTCATCTAGCTAGAATTGGGCCACTTCTTTAGACTGTTGCAAATTATGAGACCGTGAGTACTACAAAGCTTGATTAACTCTGACCCAAAAAAATTCTCTTCGAGGTCTTCAGAGCTCGTTTTGTACCGGCTAGCCAGAGGAAAGTCTTCATCTAACCAAAGAGGATTGGGGTTGGAATGATTGCTTAGAAGAATAGCCTGGTTTTTTGAAGTTCGAGCATTAAAGTCACCCATTAAAAGTATATTGCCTTCATTCCTTAGTGATGGGACCCAGCCCACTTGGCGTAACCCTTTATGCTTTTAACGTGACACTTGGACGCTTACGTGGTCATATATGGTGTTTGTTTTTCCCACATTCAAAAGCTGGTAGTTGGGCATTAACTGCGGGAGTAAATATGCAGTCCTTCCGCCTTGGTAACCAGTATTACCCTAACCCTTAATCGATTTCTTGATTGTTCTTGTCATTCTTGCCGTCGTTCTGAGGGTTTCGAGCTCTGCGTGATGAAAGTATGTCGAGGGTGTTGTATTTCGGCTTCTGCTGGTTCTGAATCACAGTTTCATGACTGTGGGTTGTTTTTATGCTTGTTCTAGTTGTGGGTGGAGGCTTCCTCTGCGCGTTTGACTGTTTGTCCACCTGTATGCATCGACTATATTCGGCTCTGGGTTTTCTCTGCAAACTCTGGTAAGTGGCTTACCCACTCTGTTACTCTGTTTGTAATAAATGAATTCAAGTTTTTCATCCTGGTCGTATTTGCTGTAACTGTTGGTTGCCTGTAAAAATTCTAGTTCGGATTTGGGCTGTTTTAACACTGGTATTCGGCTGTTCCTATTCCATTCCTGCATGTGTTGTTAGTCTTCGGGTCTTTGGCTTTCGTATATGTCTTGATAATGATTCTTGGGTTATGAACTTGCTGGGTATGCTCTGCTGCTCGGACAGGAACAAAGGCAACGTTCGTTCAACCTCTGCTACAGGTAAATGCTTGTTCTCTGTTTCAACGTTCGCTCTTTTTTTGTTCTGGGTCTAAACCCAACTGCTCCTCTGGTCTCCAGCTCATGGTGGTGTTCTCTGGTTTGAGTTTATGGTTCCTCCTCACACAGTCTCCAGGTGAGGATTTCGTTCCCTTTTCCCTTCAATTTTTATAACGCTGGTTTCGTTTTCTGTCAAGGGTTTCATCCCTTCTGGTTCAGTTGAACCCCAACTCACTCGCGCTTATTTGGTTGCAGGTTTGATATGGTGGCCTAGAGGGCACACGTCTCTGTCTTCAAGTATGTTCGATGGCGTGAAAGTTGGTAGGCCTGGAACCTATGTTGCTCGTCTGTCTCGAGGTCTCTGTTATGTATATGGTTCGCTTGTTATTTTATTGTTTGAGTCTGGTGGGATTAATTTCCACCATCGTCTTTCTGGGATGGGTTCACTGGGCTGCAACGCGATTTCGACAAGCACTGGTCTTGTACCTGTAGTCAAACCCTAACCGAGGGTTTTCTTTTTTTTTGTTGTTTGTCTATACCGGATGAGCAAATCTTGATCTGGGTTTGACTGTAACAATCTCTGTAATCTTTAAGGGACCTCGACTCTATAGTTTTCGACTATGCCGTAATGTTTCTGGGCAATACAAATGTAAATTGTTTTTCTTATGAAAGGAAAAAGATATGAGTTATTTGGTACCTGTAGCCTTTGCTTGTAGTCTGTTACGTCACTGGCGTTTGGTTATTTGATTGGACTCTTCACTTGCTTGCTGGTCTCGATTTAGTAACTGTGCTTCTTCAACTAGATCTCTGTGTGCTTGTTTAGTGACAATTTCGAATACAGTTCATTTTCGTACAGTAATCATAATGTTACATTTAGTTTACAGAAATGTAAAATCTTGTTAATTATGTATGAGGGATCACATCAATAGTTTAGGAGTTAAAACAGATGGACAGTACTTCTCAGGTACTTTTGAATGCTTTTATAATTCTGTTCTTCAATTACTCAACTTGTTCTCTACTTGAAAAAAAGACCCTTTCTTTACATGTATGTTCTGCTTTTATAGCCTCTGTCTTCAGTTAAGGCTTGCAGTTTGTTTCTTTCTGTTACAAAGACAGTTACATATTTCTGTTCCTATTTGTAACCATAATTGTTTGAATATTTTAAGACTTGTAAAAGCAGTTAAGATTTATTTTTCCTAATTACATAAACTACCCTTAAATCGACAATGAAACTAACAGTAATCCTAACTGGAAAAGTAAACCATCTAACTGTTGCTGATTTGTAAAATAAAGTAAAAAGAAAAATTACCTTCAGCAGAATTTAACAATTCAGTGTCCCGTTTGTGAACCTGGTTGGAGTCTTTCTGCCTCGCCACTGTGAGCTGGATGCTCCTGCATCAGGCTTCCGGGGTGAGAAAAGATCATGACTCCTGTTCATGAGCTCCTCCACTAATGTCCCTGTTCGTTCAATCTGCTTGGCGTCAAGCCATGAGCTGTCCTCAATCGGACGGTTCTTCCACTTGATGAGGTACTGAAAATAAATTTTCCACCGAGTACGCCTAACTACCTGAGTTTCGAGGATGCCTTCGATCTCAGGAGGTTGGACATAAGGCATCTATTTCTTCCAACTGTCTCTATCTTCCTAGGTGTTCCGCGTGGATTGTCCGGGTTCATCCTTCCTTCCTTCCAACAGTTCGCCTGTATACGGAAACAAATCTGCCACATTGAAGATAGGTGATATACCTACTCCAGGTGGTAACTGGATTTCGTAGGCATTCGCTGAAAACTTCCGCAAGATCTTGCAAGGCCCTATTTTCTTGTATTTCAGTTTGTTATACGTACCTTTAGGAAACCGTTCCTTACGTAAGTGTACCTGAACATCATTCCCTACCTCAAAATGAACTTCTCTCCTCTTCAAATCTGCGTGTTCCTTATACTTCAAGCTGTTGTCCTGTATCTTTTCCTTTACCTATTCATGTAAATCTCACATCGCATTTGCAAAATCTTCGCCATCTGCACTCTGTCGTTCCTGTAAACCAAGATCCCGAAGCTCATGCACTCCTCGAGGGTGCATACCATAAAGAATCTGGAAAGGACTCAGACCCGTGCTACGATTCAGTGAATCGTTGTAAGCAAATTCTGCTTGCACCAGCACTCGGTCCCACATTCTAGAATTTTCTCCGACTAAGCTGCGTAATAGATTTCCTAGACTTCTGTTCACAACTTCTGTCTGCCCATCAGTCTGTGGATGGTAAGCAGAACTGTAGCTTAATTGGGTGTTCATTTTTTCCATAAGGTACGCCAAAAATGTCCCGTGAATTTTACGTCTCTGTCTGATAGGATGGTTGTTGGTAACCCGTGTAGTCGGACAATCTCGTTAAAAAACAAGTGGGCCATGTTAGTGGCATCACTAGTTTTCCGACAAGGTACAAAATGTGCCATTTTCGAGAAACGATCTACTACCACCATTACCGAATCATACCCTTTCTGCGTTTTCAGCAGTCCCAATACAAAATCTAAACTTACCGAATCCCAAGGTCTGCCTGGAATAGGCAATGGCGTGTACAGTCCTGTGTTCTGGCTATGTCCTTTCTCTAGTTGACACACCTTACACTTAGCCACAAAACGTTGTACATCCCGTCTCATTCTCGGCCAAAAGTAAAAGTGACTAAGTTGCTCTAAAGTCTTGTCAATACCAAAGTGTCCAGCCAATCCCCCACTGTGTTTTTCACGAGTGATATTCTCCCTCATAGAATAGCTGGGGATACACAGTTGTCCTCCCTTGAAAAGTAAGTTCTCTTGTATATTATAGTCCAACCAAGGACTGTTTCCTCGTATTAAAGGATTCTGGCACGCCTTGTAAGCTTCTCTGAAATCTGTGTCTGTCTTATAAAGATCCCTTAAATGTTCAAAGCCCAAAACCTGCACAGTGCTTGCCTGCAATAGTAAAGCTTTCCTGCTCAATGCGTCGGCTACCTTATTCACTTGCCCACTAATATGCTTCAGTACAAAATTAAAACTCTATAAGTACTCCACCCATTTGGCATGCTTATGATTAAGTTTATGCTATTGCATTACATACTGTAATGCAGAATTATCTCAGAACTGTACGAACTCGTTTCCCAACAAGTAATGCCTCCAGTGTCTTAGCGCCTGTACCACTGCGTAGAATTCCTTATCATATGAGGAGTACTTCTGCCTACTCTCATTCAGTTTTCACTAAAGAATGCCACTGGTCTATCCTCCTGGCTGAGTACAGCCCCGATTGCCGTTCCACTAGCATCACAACGTAACTGAAATAGTTTTTGAAAGTCTGGTAGCCTGAGTATCAGTCTTTCTGTTATTTTCCTCTTCAATAGCTGAAAGCTCTTTTCTGCCGCTTCTGTCCATCGAAAAGGCTGGCTGGCCTTTTTGATGGTATCCAACATAGGAGCACAGATTCTGCTAAAATCTCTAATAAACTTTCTGTAAAAACTCACTAATCCATGAAAACTTCGTACCTCGAACAAATTCTTCAGTGACTGCCAATTCACAATTGCTGTCACTTTCTCTGGATCCATCTTCAATTCATTCTCTGCTATCACAAATCCTAGATAAATTAGTTCTCTCTGTAAAAATGTACATTTCTTCAGATTGATCAATAACTTGTTCTGCTGTAGCTTCTCTAACACTTTACACACATACCGGAGGTGTTCTTCTCGTGTCCTACTGAAAATCAGTATGTCATCCAAATAAACAATTACAAATTTTCCTATATATTCCTTTAGCATCTCATTCATGAGTCTCATGAAGGTGTTGGGCGCATTGCTCAACCCGAACGACATAACCAGCCATTCATATAAGCCCTCATTTGTTTTAAAAGCTGTCTTCCATTCATCTCCTTCATGTATCCGAATCTGGTGATATCCACTTTTTAAATCTATCTTAGAAAAGTAAGCTGCCCCACTCAAACAGTCCATCATATCATCCATGCACAGTAACGGAAATCTGTACCGTATGGTGATTTTATTGATGGCCCTGGAATCAGTGCACATCCGCCATTCTCCTCCCTTTTTGGGGGCAAGAACTATTGGTACAGCACATGGGCTCAAACTTTCTATGATCAATCCTTTATCCAATAGCTCCTGTACCTGTTTTCTGATTTCTTCGTTATCCTTGGGGCTCATTCTGTAAGCTGCCTTATTCAGTAAGTTGGCTCCTGGTATGAAATCAATGTGGTGACTAATGCTCCGCTTGGGAGGTAACTTATCCGGCAAGTCATCTACTACGATATCTGTAAATTCTTCCAACATCTACTGTCTTTCTATAGGCAAATCTGTGATTTCTGTGTGTAACAAAACTGTCCTAGTCTTTCTTACTACAGCAAAATTCATCTCACTATTTTCAACTTGTTTCAAAAATTGTTTCCTGTTCATAAGCAACGCCTTTGGTTCATTTCCTTCAACTGCCTCTTTCTCCTCTCTGATAGGCACAAGGGTATGCTTAACCCCGTCTTTTTCAAACTTATAACAATTCAATACCCCATCATGTGTCACTTTTCTGTCATATTGCCAAGGTCTGCCCAACAAAATGTGGCACATGTCCATTGGCATAATGTCACAAATAATCTTGTCTTTGTAACGTCCTATGTGGAATTCCACTTCACTCTGTTCATCCACCAGCAACTGGTGCCCTTTCTGCAACCACGAAACTCGATATGGAGTGGGGTGTTTCAGACGTTTCAGTCCTAACTTCTCCACCATCTCGACTGACACTAAATTTTTAATACTTCTGCTGTCAATTATCATTTTACAGCACTTACCTTGCGACTTACAAACTGTTCTGAACATAGCTTTCTGTTGCGTCTGTTCAATACTATCATCAACTGCCTTCACCAACACCTTATGAAGCACTAAATCTTCTCCTATCTCTGGGGCATTTTCTGCCTCTTGAGGAGGTGCTGCTACTTCCTCTGGCTGCGCCACATATGCGCCTCGCTGTCCAGTTGTATCTGTCTCTGGGAACTCAAAAGAGAGGTGCCCCCACTTGTGGCATCTATAACACTGGTATCTAGTTCCCCTTCCACGACCAGTTCCTCTACCGCGCTGAAACGATCTGCCACCCCTCGTTCCATCTCCTTTTTCTGTTGTTCCCGAAGTCTTCGAACTACTGGCTTCTTCGTTGTTGCTGGCAATTCGGCTCCTACCATAAGACTGGCCTCTTCCTCTGTTAGACCCTCGTCCTCTCCGGGCATTCTGTCTTTGGTTAAGCTTTTCCTCTGCTTTAACTGCACTTTGATATGCCTCCTCCATATTGTTGGGAGACAAAATACTTGTTTCGTCTAAAATTTCCATCCTCAGCCCATTCACATATCTGGCTGTTCTCTCTGCTGTATCCTCTGTATACCCTCCTCGCAAGTTTACTCGATAAAATTCCTCCGTATATTCTTTCACCGTCAGATCTCTCTGTCTCAAGTTCTGAACTTGCCTATGTAATGCAATTTTATAATCTCTTGGCAGAAATTTTCCCTTCAGTTTAGCTACCATCCTTTCCCAAGTCTTTATCGGAGGCTTGTTCAACCTCTTCCTCTCATTCTGCACACTGTCCCACCACAGGGTTGCGTGTCCTTTCAGCTTTGTTGCTGCAAAATTGAACCTACGGTCTTCACTAATTTCTTCGCATTCAAAGTACTTGTCCATCTCACTAATCCAATCTAATACTGCATCAATTGATAAACTGCCATCATAGGTTGGTAATTCTGGTTTTGGTTTACTATTTGACAATAATACAGACTTCAACAATCTCACTTCTGGTGAGTCACCTGCAGCCCCATCTGTTGGTGCTTCCACTTCTTCGTCACTCACATCGCCTAACTCTGGATCTCTCCTTCTGCCTGCCTCTTCTGCTTCCAATCGAGAAGTAAGAATTCTGAGTTCTTCCCTCAACGCCTCATTTGCCATCCTACGGGCACCTCTGCCCCATCCTTGTCTGCCTATATCCATTTCTCCTAAATCTTTTCAACTCAATTTGCTTTGATACCACTCTGATGGGACCCAGCCCACTTGGCGTAACCCTTTACTCTTTTAACGTGACACTTGGACGCTTACGTGGTCGTATATGGTGTTTGTTTTTCCCGCGTTCAAAAGCTGGTAGTTGGGCATTAACTGTGGGAGTAAATATGCAGTCCTCCCGCCTTGGTAACCGGTATTACCCTAACCCTTAATCGATCTCTCGATTTTTCTTGTCATTCTTGCCGTCGTTCTAAGGGTTTCGAGCTCTGCGTGATGAAAGTATGTCGAGGGTGTTGTATTTGGCTTCTGCTGGTTCTGAATCACAGTTTCATGACTGTGGGTTGTTTTTATGCTTGTTCTGGTTGTGGGTGGAGGCTTTCTCTGCGCGTTTGACTATTTGTCCACCTGTATGCATCGACTGTATTCAGCTCTGGGTTTTCTCTGCAAACTCTGGTAAGTGGCTTACCCACTCTATTACTTTGTTTTTAATAAATGAATTCAAGTTTTTCGTCCTGGTCGTATTTGCTGTAACTGTTGGTTGCCTGTAAAAAGTCTGGTTTGGATTTGGATTGTTTTAACACTGGTATTCGGCTGTTCCTATTCCATTCCTGCGTGTGTTGTTAGTCTTCTGGTCTTTGGCTTCCGTATATGTCTTGATAATGATTCTTGGGTTATGAACTTGCTGGGTATGCTCTGTTGCTCGGACAGGAACAAAGGCAACGTTCGTTCAACCTCTGCTACAGGTAAATGCTTGTTCTCTGTTTCAACGTTCGCTCTTTTTTTGTTCTGGGTCTAAACCTAACTGCTCCTCTGGTCTCCAGCTCATGGTGGCGTTCTCTGGTTCGAGTTTATGGTTCCTCCTCACGCGGTCTCCAGGTGAGGATTTCGTTCCCTTTTCCCTTCAATTTTTATAATGTTGGTTTCGTTTTCTGTCAAGGGTTTCGTCCCTTCTAGTTCAGTTGAACCCCAACTCACTCCCGCTTATTTGATTGCAGGTTTGATATGGTGGCCTAGAGGGCGCACGTCTCTGTCTTCAAGTATGTTCGATTGCGTGAAAGTTGGTAGGCCTAGAACCTATGTTGCTCGTCTGTCTCGAGGTCTCTGTTATGTATATGGTTCGCTTGTTATTTTTTTGTTTGAGTCTGGTGAGATTCATGTCCACCATCATCTTTGTGGGATGGGTTCACTGGGCTGCAACGCGGTTTCGGCAAACCTTGGTCTTGTGCATGTAGTCAAACCCTAACCAAGGGTTTTGCTTTTTTTGTTGTCTGTCTATAACGGCTGAGCAAATCTTGATCTGGGTTTGACTGTAACAATCTCTGTAATCTTTAAGGGACCTCGACTCTGTCGTTTTTGACTATGCCGTAATGTTTCTGGGCAATACAAATGTAAATTGTTTTTCTTATGAAAGGAAAAAGATATGAGTTATTTGGTACCTATAGCCTTTGCTTGTAGTCTGTTACGTCGCTGGCGTTTGGTTCTTTGATTGGACTCTTCACTTGCTTGCTGGTCTCGATTTCATAACTGTGCTTCTTCAACTAGATCTTTGTGTGCTTGTTTGGTGACAATTTCG
The DNA here is from genome assembly GCA_000404065.3 of Pinus taeda. NCBI lineage: Eukaryota > Viridiplantae > Streptophyta > Pinopsida > Pinales > Pinaceae > Pinus > Pinus taeda. Next base: position 44,730 of record APFE031317637.1, on the reverse strand, counting down.
AATACAGTTCATTTTCGTACAGTAATCATAATGTTACATCTAGTTTACAGAAATGTAAAATCTTGTTAATTATGTATGAGAGATGACATCAATAGTTTAGGAGTTAAAACAGATGGACAGTAATTCTCAGGTACTTTTGAATGCTTTTATAATTATGTTCTTCAATTACTCAACTTGTTCTCTACTTGAAAAGAAGACCCTTTCTTTACATGTATGTTCTACTTTTATAGCCTGTGTCTTCAGTTAAGGCTTGCAGTTTGTTTCTTTCTGTTACAAAGACAGTTACATATTTCTGTTCCTATTTGTAACCATAATTGTTTGAATATTTTAAGACTTGTAAAAGCAGTTAAGAGTTATTTTTCCTAATTACAGAAACTACCCTTAAATCGACAATGAAACTAACAGTAATCCTAACTGGAAAAGTAAACCATCTAACTGTTGCTGATTTGTAAAATAAAGTAAAAAGAAAAATTATCTTCAGCAGAATTTAACAATTCAGTGTTCCGTTTGTGAACCTGGTTGGAGTCTTTCTGCCTCGTCACTGTGAGCTGGATGCTCCTGCATCACTTAGGCTAGAAATATCATTCTCTAAACCATTGTAAGGACTATTTTTATCTATATTCTTTTTCTTATAGAAGTTAGAAATGATGGGGGGGGGGGGGGGGGAATAACAGATTTCTATGTAGGTTTTTTTATCATAAATGTGAGTAATTTATATCCAACTATATTGGTTGTAAGGGTCGTTTTTATAAATCCTAGCATGGGGAGAGATGTTCTTCTTAATGTAACAAGCTATACCCCTAATGCCTCTACGGAAGGATCACTTATTCCACATAGACCATAATGTAGAGCCATCTATGTTAGGGACCTTAGATTCTTCATGCTCCCAAGTTTCAACAAGCAAATCAGGGCCTTTGTTCCATGGAAAGCCCAGACAATTCCAAGAAAGAATTTGGAGCATGTTGAATTTCCATTTATTATTATCTTTTTGGTTTCTATCTAGGATAATGGCTTTTCTATTTCCGATTATCGCCCATTTTCCTTCCTCCCTAGCTTCCTTTACCTTTTTAACCTCATTTCTCAATTGAAACCTTCATTTTAATTTACATCATCATAATTGCTTATGATTCTCATCAAAGATATGCAGTGATTATTCTTTAATTATATAAAACTGATGTACTATTTATTTTCCCTTTAATATAAATATCTTATATCACTACTGCAGTTTTCTTAATCTGTTTTTAATTTTTTTTTAAAGAATCAAAAGTTTTTGAGATTTTTTTAATGTAAAGATCAATTCCTACTTCGTTCTTTTCGGATCAAAAGTTTTTTATTTTCTTTCGCCTAAAAATCGACGAAAATTGATAACATTATGGGCGTGACTGATATTTAAATAAGATTTCGTGCTTAGTTTTTTTGTTTTTTTAATGATGTCTATGTTATACTGAAATGCGTCAATGAATTAAATTAAATGACCTCTTCATTAATCATAAATAATTTTAGAATTAAATAGTTTTAAACTTTTTCCTAAAACTATGAGATTATTTCATTTTAAGTATTATAAATTAGTAAATATTTTGTTTTTTAAGATACTAAAAAGGTACTTCATAACTCAAAATAAATAAAATATTAGATTTTAAAATAATAAAATAACACTTGAGTTAATAAATACAAAAATAGTATTAATTTTTTTTAATATCAAACTATAAATAAATAGTAATTTATATCAATTTTATATATAAATAAAATAATTAAACTAATTTATTTTTCTATTCTTTTAGCAAATATGTTGTTTGAAAAAAATGACCAATGATATATAAAAATAGAATTGATATTGATAAATAAAATGAAAGTTATTGTAAGTATAAATTTTCTAATTTTATGTTTCTATATTTAGTACAAGAGAGATGTGTAATTCCATCATTAATCAATATGGAGTTTACATTTGCCATTCACAAATAATTTATATTGAGAGATAGAATAATTGAGAAAGAATATATATTAGTTTGGTTTATAATTACTTTATTCTATTTAGTAAGAGGGAAGCATGTAATTCCTTCATTTCTCAGTATGGAGATGACATGTGGAATATTGATATTACAATTTAGAGTAAAAAAATGTGTAATTTATTTGTTGTTCAATTGACATGACGTATTTAAAAAAATATATATTAATAACAAAAATATTTTAGTGTTACTCATTTGACTCTAAAATATTTCAATGTTCATATTAAGTAACACTAGCACAACCATATAAATTGTATAGATGTTACATTTCTATAATTATCATCCATAATAAATCTCAAAATTCTTATGATATATCTTATTGATAAAAATTAAAAATCATACTAACTAATTAAATTATAATTTCTTTTATTATTATTATTATTATTATTATTATTATTATTAAAAAAATAATATATAAGCTAAAGATATATACATTTACAAACACGAAACAATTTAATTTTACTTTATCATAGATATTCTTAATTTGTAAATATGATTTATTATAGAACCATGAGCCAAATAAGATGACTTGTATGCCAATAAAACACCATAACTACTTCATATGACACTAGTTCACATCACATTTTTTAAAAATTAATCAATCTACCTAGAAAGGAAGAAAATGAATAATTGTTTTGGAGATAAGTCTCAACCCTTGATTTATGTATACTACTAAGAATATTCTATAATATTCCATGGAGGTTAACTTCCTTTCATCCACCTAACAATTATTAATGATTAAATTAAATTATGGAAGCCCCAGTACGTAATTAAAATTAAAAACAAATCTTATATTTTTCTTTCCATTTTTAAGAAAATGTGTAATTTATTCAATTCTCATTATGGGGTTAATATATGGCATTTAAAAATGATTAATAACGAACAAAAAAAAATCATAGAGAGAAGGGGTAACATATATGGAGGTTAAATCCTATCATCCACCTAATAATTATTGACAAATTTCATCTAAAAATATTGCTTTTATTGAGAAATAAAGTAATTGAAGGTATAAAAAAAATAATTGCATGTATAATTGCTTTTTAAATTTTAGTATGAGAAATTTATGTATTACTCATAGATATATTTTGGTGATGGGAGAGAAATAATGGTGGGAGTGAGGGAAGAATGGGTATGCTAGATTGTAAATATGCATAGAAAATGTGGAAATAGGAATTATCTAACACAAATAAATGAGATAAATGGATGTCTAAATGGATGAAATATAGAAAACAAAATTATGGCTAGAGAAATTTTGTGTAATAGTGTATATTGTGAGTGAAATTTCGGACCTTTGTGGACATAAACTCAATTTATTTTATTTTTAATATATTGATATTTAAATTCAATTTGGTATTGTCTTTTTTTATGATAGCATAAATGAACCATATTTTTACAATATGCGCAACTATGTTTCTTAAGTTATTAGACTTGGAAATGCATCACTTTCATCTTGATGGTTAATGCTTGAATACTATGTTATAAAATTATGAAATGTGCTAGATCTTCAACATGTGTATCGAAGGCAATGTTGTATACCTTGATTTCCATGTCTAATGAGTCTTGATAATGATATAAACTTTTGCACCATGTATGAATTTCTTTTGATGTCTAAAACATTGAGGAATATTTCCCGATGGATTGTTAGGTTCGATATCTACATTCTTGGATATTTATTTTCCACAACATGTATATAAGAGCTTTGAGAACAGTCAGATATAAATTGTACAAATTCATTTTTTTCCCTTTCCTTTACCCTTTTTATTTTCTTCATTTATACCATAAATGTATAAATGTTGTTATTGGTTTTCACTCATGCTCTTCTGCATGGTACATCAGAGAGGTTTCCACCATGGAGATCGATCTATCTATCTATCTATCTATCTATTCTTTCCATTTTTGTTTTTTGTTTTCCTCCTTTATAGCATAAGTTCCATTATTGATTCTCACTAGTGCTCTATTTCATGGTATCTTAGAAAATTTTTCAACATGGAGATCTATTTATATCTCTATTTATCTATCTATCTAAAGTCGTTACTTTAGGGAGGTTTTGATCATAAGAATTTTATTAAAAAAAATAATTATTTCTTTTATCTTTTATTTTTATTGTGAGACGTCCAATCGTATTTGAAAGTATGGCTACATTTCATTAGATGTAGATGATCTCACTAAAGCTATAAGGTAAATTCCTCCTTCGAGGGTTACTTCTTGTAGTGTCTAAATCTAGCCCATTGGAAAAAATAGGTAGCTTTTCTTTAGCTATTGTTCTTATCTTTATTGATACATTTTCATATGAATTGTCAATTTGATAAGTGTTACTAATTTACCCTTTATATACTTAAACATTTAATCATAGATTAGGGCCCTTTAAACTAATAAGTGTTTTTAATTTATTTTTATTGAACATTATTTTCTTGATGTATTGTCATTCCACCTTATCATTTCCCACTAGATTATTTCAATATGAAAAAAATCTTGTTTTTTGTACTCTTCTAACACACTAAACTATTGTAGCCTCCCTTGTTATGCTTCAGAGAGATCCAATATTATATCTAGAGTTTTCTTGAATATTTAAATTTCAAATTCATTTGGAGATAGGCAAAACTTTTGTGGACTAACCCATAGGGATTAAACCTTGTAGTGTCTTCCACGTAGTGTCATATTCCCTAGCAATTTCCATTAATCTATATTCCTTGTCTTTTCTATGTTATTTTTGTATCCTTGTTAGGATAGTTTCTAATTCCATGTTTTCTACTTCAACTTATACATTGGTATAAGGTTGATATGTAACACCCTCCTCCCACATTTACCTAAGTTAACTGGTTTGTTGGGTTAAACATGTGACGAGAGTCTACTATGATCTTATTCAAATTCCCATGTATAGTTAAGGAAGTGGAACCGACAAAACACAACCAATATGACCTTCTACACATGTTACAGAACCTTCAGGAGACAACCAACCCTTCTAGGTGACCAATTCTTGAAGTGACTTGACATTTCACTACCCAGAGCCTCAGTCACTCCCATGAAATGGGAATGCATGTGAATGTCACCCTCGGATCGCCGCCACAGCAATGGAATCCATGAGACTAGGCTATTACTCAGACAATTCATTGCCAACAACCATAGATTCTACACCAATTTTTCGTGTTGACACCGAGGCCACTACCCAGAACTCCATGAAACTTCCATAAATGATAAATAACATGGAGAAAAAGGTATTAATGCAAACTTTTTATTAATGAATTGAATGGACCACTACTAACCATGATAGACATTTTGTCAAAGATGTATCAAATATGCATTCTACAGTTCATAACAACATATTTGAGCATAGGGGTCTCATACCTATCTGAAAATTGCTAAGAAGAATTGATGCCTCATCACATTAGCTGCTCTCATAAAACATACTCATAACTAGCGTATAAAGAACATAAATAACAAGGATACAACAACCATAAAATACACATATGAATCAATACATTTACACATGAAATACCAACTCTAAAGAGATCTTATTAATGAATGAATAATCCAACCAGGTATGGGACTTCCATGAACCACTCAACCATATATTGGCTAAACCAAATCTTTCTTTTAGCCAATCACCCTTGTGGCATATTCCAAGCATGAATGTGGGACTCATAACCAAAATCAACCAAGGTTTCTCGAGGCTACACCACCTAACCCTCAACAATAAAATCAGGCTTTACCACAATGCCCATTAGATGTCCAGGTCCTAAACAAGCATGGATGCCACTAGAATTCTCCAACTACACTGTGAGGAATTTTCGTGTCTCCTAGTCTCTTAGGCCTGATGAAGACTCCACCCTCCAAGCTTTAGCATATAGACTACCATTCACCAGCCAAGTATTCCTAGGCCTAATTGAGGGAACCCACCTCTATTCTTTATCGTATCTTGCACCATTCATGGTTCAAGGATTCCTAGGCCCATCAAAGTAACACAAAATATAACTTTACAACAACCCAAAATTTGGTTCAGGGGTTACTACGTGAAGGCTTTACCATAATCCACGTTGCAATTCAGGGATCACTAGGCCATGTGTTATTTATTTCAGAGACCAACTCACTTAGTTTTGAATCCATCTAGTAATCTATCTCGACCAAAACACGAGAACCTCATCAGACCATGGCTATCTGGAAATGGAAAGGCTAGGTTGAAAAACATTATCACACCTAGAAAAACCCATGCCCATGATAGCAAGCGAACCAATAACACACATGCATAACCATGCATGCCAAAATTATCAAGGAAATCATACATGAAACTCAATACCTCCAAATAATCATGTTGTATCTACTTGATCCTACTCTTCCTTGCTTCATCTTTGCTTCCTCTTGCCTTCTTTTCTTTTCTTGATCCAATGTTGAAGTTCTCCTAGAAATCTCTATGTGTCGAAGAGTGAGAGAGGGAGAGAGAATAGATAGAGAGCTTGAAATCTGAACTGACAAAAGCTACCAACTGATCCTCATAAACCTTTTTATAGTGGAGCCTTTATTTTCTTCAATTTTCCATTATTTTCCTTAATTTACTCCTCGCATGCAACTTGTGACCGTTCACCGTCATTTTCTCCTAATTTCCTTTCTTTTCATAAATAAAATGCCAATTAATTCCTCATGCCCTTCCAAAGACTTTTCCATTGCGTTTGCCAATTTTGTTAGCCATAATAATCCAAATGAACACCCACACTGCCCAACATTCAACTTGGAATAAGTGTCCCATAACCGTGGTTATTATTTTTCGTTTATTAGCTTTTATTTAAATGGAATTTTCACAAGGGGTGTTACAGAACCCTCCTCCTTGAGGGAACATTGTCCTCGGTGTTCAGTGACACCTAGAACAAAAAAAATTGTTGTAAGGAAAACATACTTCCCATGCATATTTTATAACTTAGATCAATGTAGTATTTACAATGATCAACCTACTAAGAAGCAAACCAACATGACACATAACAACATAATAACAATAACCACATGACACCCATAGCACTTATTAGAGCTTTATAACACATCTCATGCTGGTTTTTACATCCATATACATATGTACATATACGAAGAACATTACACCAAAATATATGCCAAAAAAAATCGCTCAACCAAGAGATAGAGAAGGATACATATCCCACATCTGATTTTCCATCTCTAATTTAGCATCACCGGGCCTACAGTGCTTCCACTGCACTTTAACCTGCTCAATTTCTTGGTTTCATAGAATGAGCATCTTTCTCTGCACTATACACTGCGCCTCCGATTGGAATTCTCTTTTGAGCCCCACCTGCAATACAGACAAGTCAATCACATGATCAACATCTTTAGCATACTTCTTAAGCAAGGACACATGGATAACAATATGGACTTTCGCTATCGAAGGTAATGCAATTTGATAGGCTACTGATCCAATCCTATCAAGAATCTTGAAAGGTCCACAAAACCGAAGTGCTAGCTTGGCACATGATCCAATCCTTAATGATATTTTCTTCAGCTTGATGTGAAAATACACATGTTGCCCAACTTGGAACTCCTTAAAAAACTTGTTTCAATCTAAAAAAACGTTTTTTCCTATCTTGTGTTGCCTTTAGATTCTTCCTGATTACTTGCATGTCGTATTCCATCTCTTCCAATATATCGGTTCAATCAAAAACCTATTATTGGAATCACTCCAACTAATGGGATTATTATAACTATGCCCATATAGTGCATCAAACAAACACATCCTCAATGACTCTTGATACCCATTTTTATAAGAAAATTAAACCAACGTAATGTGCTCCTCTCATCTCCTATGTTGATGCATCACATACATCCTCAACAAGTCCGCCAATATCTTGCTGATCCTCTCTGTCTATCCATTTGTATGTGGATGATAACTTATGTTGAAGGCTGATTCTATATCCAAAGTTATAAATAACCCTTTCTAAACTTGGAAGTAAAATTAGCATCCTTGTATGACACAATCTTCCTCGGAACACCAGTAGCCTTACTACATCTCTAATGAATACCTATGGCACATCACTAGTTGAATACGTAGACTTCACTTGAATGAAGTGTGCTACCTTTCTCAACTTTTCAACCAAAACTATGATGGAATCATGTTGTCTATATTTCCTTAGCAAACCTATGCTGAAATACATGGAAATGACCTCCTAATTCCACTTTGGAATTAAAATCAGTTGTAGTAATCCACCTAAATTCTTGCACTCTTCTTTCACCTATTGATAGTCCAAGGATCTAGCCACAAAATCTACCACATACTACTTCAGATTCGACCAATGAAAAAAATTATTCACTATTATCAATGTCTTCTCGTATCCTGGGTGATATGAATACAGTTTCACATGAAACTCTCTCAAGCTAGTATATTTGAGCTCACTGGCATTCAACACATATATATTGTTCCTAAATTTGACCAAACCATCTGTGGTGAGATGATAGTCCAAATCCTCATCACCTATACCCTCCTATAATCTATGCATAAGCTCCATGTACCTGTCATCCTGTTCACCTACCTGGAAAATTTGATCTTGTAAGTTTTTCCCATAAGAAATCATAGTTTCTATATAATTCACATGTATCCTCTTACTAAGAGCATCTGCAACCTTGTTCTCTTTACCCTTGATTTAACTAATTTTAAATTCAAATTCACTGATCATGGCCAACTATCTATCTTTCCTGAAATTCAAATTCATCTGATCAAATGCGTATCTCAACCCACTATGATCACTCATTAATACAAACCTCCTACCAAGAAGATAGTGCCTCCACATCTCCAAAGCATGAATGATAACTGCCAACTCAAGATCATGTTTTGGGTAATTCTTCTCATTCTCATCTAGTTTCTATAATTCATAGCATACTACCTATCCCTCTTGTGTAAGGAATCCACTAAGTCCTCTCTTGCAATCATCTATACATACCAAAAACTCTTTGTCTAATCTGTAATATTTAACATTGGAGCATTTATCGACAAATGCTCCAACTACTCAAAACTTGTTGCACATTCCTCTGTCCACTCAAATTTATTCTTTCCTTTGCAATGGTGTGATAGGATATTGAATGTAGGAGAAATTCCCGATGAACCTCCTATAAGAACCTACTAGCCCAATGATCCGAATTGGATCCTTAAACATTTCCATGAGAGTTTCAAATTATGTCAGGCTTCAAAATCTTATGAATGACGAGCTTATTAGAAATGACCTCTAGACGATGGAAATTTGTGGCTAGCATGGAACAACGAGGACCCTCGGTCAAAGCGTTGACCGTTGGCCTATGGAGACCATGCATGGACATAAATTGGCAATCAGAATCCCAATCCAAAAACAGAGGCAGTTTTTGATACGCGCTAATTGCGTATCACAGGCAAAACTCTTAGTGAAGGAAAGCCTCGAGCACTCGGTCATGAGGAAAATAGGAAACTGTGTGGAAATCATCGGAAAGTGGGTCCCGTGCCCAAAACCGGTAGGATATTGCATGCACTTTGAGCGGTAAGCGGCTTTGGCTGAGTTCAGTGCGATTCCACACACCAGGTGACATGCGTCCAACGGATGTGAGAGAAAATCGCTTACATCACGTGAGTAATGGTTGAGAAAATTACCCGCACGATATAGATCGAGACCATAGGATCTGGAGGCTCTAGATCAACGACAGAGAAACAACCTGATGGAAGACCAATTTGACAGGAAATAGACTGAAGTACATGAGATTTGAGGTCCGACATGACCAATGAGTTGGCAGAAGAATAGTTTTGTGGGCAATATTGGAGCAATAGAAATAACGACCATTCAAAGGGAACTGACACTCAGTTCATGACGAAACAGGTGGCCACCTCTCTATGAAGCGTTACAAAGTGATGATGACACGGAACATGGGAATTCCAGCAGACAAAGGAAGGTGATCCAGAGAGCTAAGAAGCAGAAATGAAGAGTCGGGGAGCAAATTGGTTTTAAGCCATGAACAAACAGAGAGCAGAGGGGACAAAAGTAGAGAGAAAGAAGTGAATTGCTGAGAATAGAGAAGCTGAGTTGACCTACAGAGCAAAGGAAGCATCGAGAAAACAGAACAGATAGAGTCTGAGAGTCTATGAACTCCAGAGAACGCTTGAGAGGTTCAAGCAACTCCTCTGTGTAGACTTGTTAGGTATTGGGTATCAAATTGGACTCATACCACTGAGAGCTATTGAGGTCAAGATTCTATAAGGGGAGTCTGTGTACTCTAGAGACTTGGGGGATCCAGGTAAAATCCTACTGATCATTCTCTATTAAGTGAGACTCAAATTGAACTCCTTATTGTAAAATTTCTGCTTTAAGACGCAATAGAAAAGGCCACCACTGAAGGCTAGACGAGGAGACGTAGCTTAGGAGGATTGGGTGAACTCCTTATTAAGTTTGTTGGGTTTTTGTATTTCCTTAATATTTTTCTCTTATTGTTTCAAGTGCCTATGTATTTCACAAAATTATTGATCCGTTGCTTAAAATAACATAGGCACACCCAAACACATGGGTTTGTAATACCTTCATTAATTAACTGAGATCATTCACGAGTGATTTCAAATCAAGTGGTACCAGAGCTCTATGTTGTTTAAGGTTAAACAAGCTTGTGCTGGATTTGTTGTTGAATTCCTACTAGATCAAAGCTTAAATTAGGAGAAGGAGAGTTGGTCGAAACTAACCCAGAAATTGGAAGAGTCCATCCTCAAAGGAAAATGTTAGAAGAAAGTCTCTTGGGACCATATCCCCAATTCATAGATAGTTTCCTGGCCATGAGGTCCATAGGAGAGGAAATGTATAAGGACTTTAGGAAACATAAACATGAAGATTCATCAGGCTCCAAACAAGAAAAAGGAGAAGAAGATTCTCTCCTCCATAACCACTCAAAAGGCAAAGGGAAAGAAGGAAACTTTCTCACACCTGCTAATAGCCTTGAACGTAAAAGGAAGACATCTTTGAGTAAATTAGATGTTAAATTTGATTTACCAATATATGATGGAGGGTTGAATGCAGAGAAGCTAGATAATTGGATCAAACAAACTGACGTTTATTGCAGAGTGCAGAGTATTGACTCAGACAAGAATAAGGTTCAGTTGGCCAGCCTAAGCCTCAGAGGCACTACCTTGGTATGGTGGGAAGGCAAGACACAAGCTGACATGAAGAAACATGGTAAGATTCTTTCTATCTAGAGTGAATTTGTTTCTGTAATCAAAAAGCAATTCTATCCACTAACTTACATGCAACAAGCCATGATGAGCTAGCAAACTCTTCGCCAATTGAAAGGGCAAAGTGTACAAGGTTACACCCAAGAATTTAGGAAAAGAGCATTGATTCTAGGAATTTCATTTGACTCACTTGAGACTCTATTGAAGAACATAGGTGGTATACACAGCTACATGAGGCACACTATCCTCATGTTTAATTCCACTAGTATATATGAGGTATCTGTTCAAGCTATGCATGTAGAAGCTAGAGGAAAGAATGGAAACCCAAAATTTGGAGGATCATCCAAGCCCATTGCAAGAAAGAATAAGGAGAAAAGAAAACAGATATGGAAAGAGAGGAAGGCCAACACTGCATAGAAAAGACAAACTCTTCATGCACTTACTCATAGAAAAGACAAACTCTTCATGCACTTATTGTAAAAAGGATGGGCATGATGATGAAGACCACTAGATTTTGCATCCGGAGCTGAGACCTAAGAAGTTCAAGGGCAAGAAGAAGAAGATTGCTGCAACTATTCAGAAAGATTTGGGTTCAGACTTAGGAGATGAAACAACCATTGTAGCCACAGGTATAAAAGGTAAAAATTCTGAAGCATCTACTAGTAATTCTGCACAATCTATTAATCATGAAGAAAATGAGAGAAAAAGACATGAACTTTTCCATATTCAAGTTATTTCCAAACATCCAAAATTGATACTTTGTTTGATAGTGGCTCACAAGTAAATTTAATTTTTGAAGCAATTATAAAGAAGTTGGGATTACTAACTACACCTCACAAGAAACCATACCCATTAGGTTGGTTAAGTGATAAAGCACAACTACAAGTGATTAGACAATGTAAAATTAAGTTTTCTTTTGGGTCGGCATTTGTAGATGAGGTTGAGTTAGATATAGTTCCTCTGGATATATGTTGAATTGTTTTAGTAAGTCCTAAATTGTATGATAGAAAAGCTATTTTCTATAGAGCTGAGAACAAGTATATACTTGTTAAAGTGGAATAGAATACTTTTTAAGGTCTCATAAGCTCAAGAATAATTATACTCTCATAAACTCATGGCAGATGAAACGAATTGTAAATTCATGCAAACAATTTTTACTGATGGTTGTAAAGGAAAAGAAACCTGATAAAACCAATGTATTTGAGGGTTGTGATGTTAAACAACAAGCTAATTTAGAAAAATTTGTTTCAGAATATGATGTCTTGTTTCAAGAACCTAAAGGTCTGCCACCCAAAAAGGAAATAGTGCATGATATTAATTTGCAGCAAGATGCTCCAGTGCCTAACATCAGAATGTACAGGTTGTCCGCTTTAGAGAATGCAAAAATCAAGAAGCAGGTGTAGGATTTGCTCGAGAAGGGGTTCATCAGACCTAGCAGATCACCATGTGGGTCTGCAATCATTTTGGTAAGAAAGAAAGATGGCTTGTGGAGAATGTGCATTGATTACTGAGCACTGAATAAGATAACAATAAAAAAAATTATCCCCTTCCTCGCATAGATGATCTATTAGATCGATTGAAAGAAGTTGTTTATTTTTCCAAGTTAGACTTGCATAGTGGATATTATCAGGTCAGAGTTGCAGAACAAGATGCATGGGAGATTGATTTCAAAGCAAAGTAGGGATTGTATGAGTGGCTGGTTATGCCTTTTGGCTTAACTAATGCTCCCGCTAGTTTCATGAGAATAATGAATGATGTACTCAGACCTTTTCTTGATGATTTTGTTATTGTATATCTGGATGACATTCTTATATTTAGAAACATGGGAATAACATATAAAGCATGCTAATCAGATGCTAGATGTTTTGAAAAGAGAAGAAATTTATGTTAAACTCTCAAAATGTGAATTTTGCAAAACATATTTGAATTATTTGGGTCATATTGTAGGGGGTGGTGAATTGAAGATATATCCCTCTAAGGTGGCAGTCAATGTAAACTGGCCTAAACCCAAATCTGCTACAGAAGTCAGAAGCTTCTAAGGAGTAGCACAGTATTGGAGAAAGTTCATTTCTAAGTTTTCCTTAATTGCAGCTCCCTTACATGATTTAACAGGATTGAACAAGGTGTTTTAGTGGGGAGGCAAATAGCAGAAAGCCTTCAACACCTTGAAAGAAAAGATTAGTATAGAACCAATACTAGCAATGCTTGATCTTCAACGACCATTTGATATCCAAATAGATGCCAATGACTATGCCATGGGAGTAGTGTTGATACAACAAGGTAAACCCATATCTTATCATTCTGAGACATTTAATTTTGCAGTAGTTAACTATCCCACATACAATAAGGAACTGTATGCATTAGTACAGAGTGTGAAAAATTGGAAACATTACTTAATGGGAAAAGAGACAATTATACATACTAATCATCAACCACTTCAATATCTACACTCCCAAACTAAGTTGCAGCAATCAAGACACTATAGATGGATAGGTTTTCTACAACAATTTCATTTAGTCATCAGATATAAAAAGGGCATACACAATAAAGTTGCAGATATGTCATCTAGACCTATTATAAATGCATCCACTATACTTAAGCATAATTGAGTACTTCATGAGAGCTACATTGAAAAATATGCTCAAGATATAGATTTTAAAGATGTATATGCAACTTTAAGTCAAAGCAAATGAGAAGAAGAATTGGATTATCATGTTAAGGACTGACTCTTGTATCATTGTGGGAAGCTATGCATTCCACAAAATGAAAGAGTAAAGATAATTCGAGAAGCACACACTTCTCTAATGTCAGGTCACTTTGGGGTAACTAAAATGGTTGCATAGTTGCAAAGATTTTGTTATTGGCCAAAAATAAATGAGATAGTTTCTAGATATGTAAGAGGGTGTACCATGTGTGCTAAGAGCAAGCCTAGTAATAGAAAACTAGGCTTGTACACTCCACTAACAGTTCCTTCTCATCCTTGGGAATGTATTTCGATGGAATTTGTTGGAGGACTGCTTAACAAATACCTAAACAAATACCTTGTAACAAACAGATTACAATTGAACAAACTGCAAAGTTGTTCTTTCAGCATGTATGGGTCCATTTTGGATTATCTACTTCAATTGTGTCTGATTGAGACACCCCATTTGTTGGGAAGTTTTGGTTGAGTCGGTGGGAACTGATGGACACCAAACTGAAGAAAAGCACAACCTTTCATCCACAGACAGGTGGCCAGATAGAAGTAGTCAACAAGACAGTGATCCGGTTGCTGAGAGGCTATTGCAGCAAGCATCCCAAACTTTGGGATGAACATTTGTGTTATGTGAAACATGCTTACAACTGAGAAAAACATTCTTCTACACAGAGATCTCCTTTTGAGACCTGCTTTGGTTTCATACCAAGGTCTCCCTTGGATTTTGTCTTTGGTAAAGACATAGCAGTTGATGGACACAATGATGTGGACAAGGCAACCAAATTCATGGAACAAATCCAAGATATTCACTAGGCAATACAAGAACAACTGGAAAAGGGCCAAGCCAAATACATGGCAAGGCATGACAAGCATCAGATGGAGCATAGTTTCCAAGTTGGCGATAAAGTCTGGTTGTATATCAGCAAGGACAAAATGCAAGGTGAAGGTAAGAAGCTAAAGCCAATAAGATATGGACCTTTCAAGATACTTGAGAAAATTGGTGAGAATGATTTTCGCCTTGATTTACCAACTTACATGAGCATCTACTCAGTCGCTAATGCAGACAGCTTGAGACTATTTGAACATTCATTAATTGAAAATCTCGAAGAGCAGAGTCCATTGCCTTCTATTGATGATCTGTTACCTAAATATCTCAATGAATTGCAAGAAGCTACAGTTCTGGATAGGAAGGTGAGGATGATGAGTAAGGGAGATGTTGAGTACCTCAGGATTGGACTCAAGTGTTCAAAGCTAAGAAGTGAAAAATGGATAGAGGTTGGACAAGTGAGACAACTATACCCTTACTTATTTGATGCTTGAAAACCAACTTTTCGTGGTCCAAAATCTTTTTCAATGGGAAGGCCATGATCCAAATTGGATCCTTAAACATTTCCATGACTGTTTCAAATTATGTCAAGCTTCAAAATCTTATGAATGACGAGCTTATCAGAAATGACCTCTGGATAATGGAAATTTGTGGTTAGCATGGAACAACAAGGACCGTTGGTCAAAGCACGTTGACCATTGGCCCATGGAGAGCACGCATGGATGAAAATTGGCAAGCAGAAGCCTAAATCCAAAACGAGAGGCAGTTTCTGATACACGATTAGCGCTAATCGCATATCACAGGGAAAAACTCTTAGTTAATGAAAGCCCTGAGTGCTCGGTCACGAGGGAAACAAGAAATCATGTGGAAACCATCAGAAGGTGCGTCTCGCACCTAAAACTGGCAGGATACCATCTGCACTTCAAGCGGTAAGTGGGTTTGGCTGATTTCAACACGATGCCACACACCGAGTGACACGCATCCAATGGATGCGAGAGAAAACCGCTTACATCGCGTGAGTAATGGTCGAGCAACTTACCCACCTGATATAGACAGAGACTGTAGGATCTGGAGGCTCTAGATCAACGGCAGAGAATTAACCTGATGGAAGACCGGATTTGATGGGGAAATAGACTAAGGTACATGATATTTGAGGTCCGACATGACCGATGAGTTGGCAAAGGAACAGTTTCATGGGAAATCTTGAAGCAACGGAAATAATGACCGTTCAAAGAGAACTAACACTCAGTTCGAGAGGAAATAGGTGGCCACCTCTCTGTGAAGCATTACACAACGATGATGACGTAGAGTAGGGGAATTTTGGCACATAGAGGCAGGTGATCCAAAGAGCTAGGAAGCAGAAACGAATAGTCAAGGAGTAGATTTGCTTTAAGCCACGAAAAGACAAGGAGTAGAGGGGACAAAAGTAGAGAGAAATAAGTGAATTGCAAAGAACAGAGAAGTTGAGCTGACCTGTAGAGCAAAGGCAACATCGAGCAGATAGAACAAAGAGAGTCTGAGAGTCTGTGAATTGTAGAGAAGGCTTGAGAGGTTCAAGCAACTCCTCTATGTAGACCTATTAGGTATTGAGTACCAAATTGGACTCATGCTACTGATAATAGTTAACGTCGAGGTTCAGTAAGGGGAGTCTACGTACTCTAGAGATTTGGGGGATCCAAGTACAATCCTACTGATCATTCTCTGTTAAGTGAGACTCAAATTGAGCTCCTTATTGTAAAATATCTGCTTTGAGACACAATAGAAAACGCCGCCACTGAAGGCTGGACCAAGAGACATAGCCCAGGAGGATTGGGTGAAATCCTTATTAAATTTCTTTTATTTTTGTATTTACTTATTGTGTTTCTCTTATTGTTTCAAGTGCATGTGTGTTCCGCAATCTTATCGATCCGTTGCTTAAAATAACATAGGCACACCCTAGCACATGGGTCTGTAATACCTTCATTAATTAACTAAGACCATTCAGGAGTGATTTCAGATCACCCCATAAATGATCTTACCTCATCAGCATTTCTAGGAGCTTCCCACTCCATGATAGATATTATCATCTCCGGATCAACTGATATGCCTTCATTGGAGACAACATGCCCCATGTAATGCACCTCTGTATGAAATAAATTGCATTTATTAAGCTTGGCATTCAACTAATACTCTCTTAACATTCTCAACATTATTTCTAAATGTTTGGCATGATCCTTAACATTCTTAGAATATATCAATATCGCATCAATGAATACAATAACAAAGTTGTCCAGATAAGAACGCAACACAATATTCATCAAGCACATAAAGGTATATGGAGCATTAGTCAAACCAAATGGAGCTATAAAAGCCTCATAATGCCCATATCTGGTCCAAAAAGTTATCTTATAGATGTATTCTTCTTTAATGCATACCTAATGATATTCTTACCTCAGATCAATATTTGAGAAGAATGCTTCTCCCTTTAACTGATTAAACAAGTCATCAATCCTCAACAACGAATATTTGTTCTTGATGGTCACCTTGTTCAACTACCTGTAATCGATGCATAACCTGAGAGTACCATTCTTATCCTTCATAAACAATACTGGTGCACCCCAAGGTGATATACTTGGCCTAAGGTACCCCTTGTCAAGCATTTCCTTCAATTCTATTAGCCTTGGTGTGTTCATCCTATACAGTTCCTTTGATGCTAGTGCTACCGCTAGTACCAACTCAATATGAAATTCCACTTCTCTATGAGGTGGAAACTCTGAAATCTATACTGGAAACACATCATAAAAGTGTTGAAATATTGGGTACCAGCTAAATACCTTTGCATCCTCATCCTCCTTACATTTATCACTAAAATATTCATTGCAAATAACACACTCCCTTTTTTGCGGCTATGCTTTTCTTGAAAGCTATCATCATTCTAACTGATGTTGCATTCTTCCTACGCTATAATATTCTTTGGTCTCCATTTTCATCCAAGCACTCAATGAATTTTCCATAAAAATCCACTTCAGTCCTATGAAAATAGAACTAGTTAATACCCAAAAGAATAGTATATGATCACAATGGTGGTACATTCAAATGTGCTGATGTAGGCGTACCATTCAACTCAAATGCACAAGCTCTTACACAATGGTGAACTCTTTTCTTCGTACCTGTAGCGAATTGCACTAACCATGAATTTTCATGTACTTCTTTATTCAAACCACACTTATTCACCAAGTTAGGATTAATGTAACTATAATTAGATCCACAGTCAATCAAAATAGAAACAACTTGATCACAAACCTCACCATCCATATCAATGATAGATGCATGGTGATATTTCCACCTGTTATCCAGCACTACATACTTACGTGGAATGCTCTTCCCAACAACCCCAACAGTCTTTGCCTCATGTGCACTATAGATCTAAGTCCCTCTTAAGATGTTCCTTATGACATGTCCAACACTCGAACCATCCTCTACCATAACTTCTATTCTATTTTTGTGAACCATATCCCTGTCTAGCTACGTTGAAATTATTGTAAGGTGCAATATTCTCTTTCTCTTCTGCATTCTGAGGCCTTGTTCTTTTCAGCTGCTAACCACCTTTACCTTTATCTTTCCCTTTCTATCTTCTATTATATTATGTCTTATTCTTTGACTGCTCATACCAATGATTCAATTTCCCAGTAACTTCCTCAATTGAACAAGGCTCATCATAATCAATATAATATCTAAACGTTAATATAAATCCACTAAGAAATATATGAACATTGGTCTTTTCATCCTTAAGATATGGTGCATACCTCAATATCTCTAATAACTTGGTCGTATACTCTTCATCTATCATCGATTCCATTTTAAGCTCATACAATTCCCTGAATTTGCTATCATATTACCTTTCTAACAACTATTTCTTCTGGAAAAGTCTCTTGAATTCATTCCAACTCATGTATTTTGTCTTGATTTCTCTAATTCATTTAACATATTCCCACCAAATGTTTTCTTTCCCTTTGAGGTTAAATATAGTTATTTTGGGCTTCATATTCTTCGTGTACTCATGCAGCTCAAAAAAATTATTCGTAAAAAGTAACCAAGCCTATGCATCCTCCAGGTTCTTCAAATATCCATCAAATGTAGGTGGCTTAGCTTTCTTAAAATCATCCAGAAAATACCCCCTATCACTCATCTTGCAAGGATGATAACAATGATGATCATAGTGATTGTCAAAACAAAAAATAGAATAGTACCTGTGTCCATCACCTCTCCTATCCGGAGTATCTAATATCCTACCATATCTAATTGTGCCATCCCTATCTGACCTGTGACTACCATGAGACCTACTACCATATGTCTCATTAGTCCTATCTTCTTACCCATGGTTGATCCGAAGTGGTCTATTTCTCTGCAATTCTGACAAACTATGAAGTATTACTACATTGACATCTTCTTGTTTCTCTTGTGCCTACATGATCTGTCATTATATGCCTTGCAAATCCTTATTTCTACCTTCAAGCTTGTCAATATGTCTACTGAGTCAAAAGAGTGCCCAACACCACGTCGCTCATCTGATCCATAGGGAGATTCTTGTGAACTGTAGTCTACCATATTTCTAGTCATCCTTTATATTATTCCTACAAGTATACCATGTCAGCGAAACTATAACATAATATAATCAACATACCTCAATATAATTTTGGGGAGGATATTCTATCTACAATATCAACTAGATTAGCACAATACATATATAAACATAATCATAAGAATATATAAACATCATTCATCCATTATCAATGCATGACTATACCGACCACATACCATTACCTCATGCACGAAAACTATCACCATGTTAATATATTCATAATCAATATATGTATGACATGCATAACCAATGCATAATTGACCTATACTCGTGATAAAGGCATCCAACATCAACACCGTCAACTTTCACATGGTGACACCCCTAGAACCATGGCCACCACCATGCATACAAAACAAGTACATAGACCACAAGCATAAAGGACACATATGCAACAAACATGAATGCATGACCAACGCACTACTCATCCAATCCAAGGGGTGAACTTGGCTATGATACCACTCTGTAACACTCTCTTTCCACATTTAACCAAGTTAACCGATCTATAGGGGTAAACATGTGATGATAACATCACAAATATGACCTTCTACACAAGTTACATAACCTTTAGGAGCCAACCAACCTCTCCAGGTGACCAACCCTTGAGGTAACTTGGCATTTCACTTCTATCGAGACCCTGTTACTCCCATGAAATGGGAATTCATTCAAGTGGGACCCTCCAATCACTCCCACAACAAGGGAATCCATGCAGCCAAGGTCTTTTTTAGGTAGTTTAGCGCAAGCGACCCTAGATTTATACCACGTTTTCAGAGCCAGGACCCATGCCACTTCCTAGAACTCCATGAAACTTCTAGAAATGATAAATAACATAGAAAAAAAGGTACTAATGCAAATTTTTATTAATTAATTTACTAGATCCCTAATATCCATGATAGACATTTCATCAAACATGTCACAAACATGCATTCTATATGTGATAATAACATATCCGAGCATAGGGGTCTTATACTTATTTGAGAATCACTAAGAAGCATTGATGCCTTATCACATTAGCTGCATTATTAGCTATTAGGTCATATTCATTATTCATTCATTTACAATTCAAAACATGATGAGAGTCATACATCATCACTCTCATAAAACATACTCATAACCAAAATATAAACGACAGAAATAAAAAGGATACAAAAGCCATAAAATCTACATATAAACTAGTACATTTACACATGAAAAACCAAGGTGAAAGAGCTCTTATTAATGAACACAAAATCCAACCAAGTATGGGACTTCCACAAACCACCCAACCATAGATTGGCTGAACCAAATCTTTCTTTCATCCAATCACCCTCATGCCATATTCCAAGCGTGAATGTGGGAATCATAACCAAAATCAACCAGATCTTTCCCAGGCTAAACCACCTCACCCTCATCACTAGAACCAAGCTTTACCACAATCCCCACAGGATCACTAGGGCATAAAAAAGCATGGATACCACTATATTTCACCACCTACCCCATGAGAAATTTTCCTCTCTCTTACTCTCTAGGATTTACCATACATCCCACCATACAATCGTTGAGGATCCCTAGGCTTAATCAAGACTCCACCCTCTAGTATTTTTCGTATATCCTGTTAGTGCCTAAATCTACCTCAGGCTGAGAAATGTAGGATCTAGGAACAACATCAAACGACGCTTAACCTGGTGCTAGCCCTACTAGGTCGGGAGAGGGCTCTCTCCTGGTCAACCTCAGGAAAAATATGATCAATAAGGGTCTGAGATGACCGATATGCTAACTAATTTTAGGCTAGGTATGTGTACAAAGATTTTGATTGGATAAAATCATGTTTTTGTTGGCTCAGATGGAAAGGCAGCTTTTGGGTGCGGGGAATGAGGCTCAGTCTTGCAGAGATCTCTATGGGGCAAGGTAGGCAACTGATTTGGTACTTCAAATTCAAGGAAATGGAGGAATTTAGATGGGTGAGGAGCTAAAGAGGGCAAGAAAACTTAGGGATCCTCTTCAAACATCTGAAACCATAAGAAGCTAAAGCAAATCATAGGTAGAGCACAACACTTTCAATGGATTCTACATTTACCCTTGTTTAATTTAGTTAAGAAGAAACAAGATAGATAATGGCATACATAAAACATACGTAAACTCACAATTGCAAAAGAAAGCACTATACCAAAACAAAATGGCGCATGAATTCCAAGGAGTGTTGCAAATCTTGGTCTCTATTCCTTAGCCAAAACTGCTGATATGACTATACAAAGAAGCTCCAAGCTTTCTCAAAAGTCCAGCCATGCTAATGACTGAAAAATCACAAGATGTAGGCAAACAAAAACTCATCCTATCCTCTAGGGGTCGAGCTCATGAGTTTAGGAGCCATTCCAACAAATTCTAAACTAAGAACTAAAAAGTAGGCAGTGGAACAACTTGCCTCTAAAAACTAGGGAACTTATTCATTCAGTTGAAAACTACCTTTTCATGGATGAATCTACCTCTACGAGTGAAAATTTATCATAATTACATCAAGATCCATCAAATTACATTAAATTACATCATTATTTTGACACTAAGAAAGAAAAAAATCAAATTGTCAAGAAACTAGGTGAAAAACAGAGTATTTCTGGTCAAACTGAGCAAAATTTCCCCAATGCGCCATGCTGATTTCCCTATGTGTAGAACCTATTTGTAGCCACTTTTGGAGGCCTTCCCTGTGTCCAAATATGCTCCACGTATACTTGTTGGAAAGGTCTACCTCGCTAGTTTCCAACGCAAGTAAAATTTTTGTATTTGGCCTCCATTAGTCCTCCAAAACAGAGTTCTCCCAACACTGCTTCCTGTACATCAAAATAGGGGCAGTAAGGTCATTTTTTGAGTGTTTTTGACCTTTTTGAGGGCTCAAAACCTGTCAAAATTTCTTGGCCATTGGTAGGCAAGCATATTTTTTCATGCGAAATCCAAAATGCTGATTTTTTGTCATTTGGAAGCTCCCGTCAAAAGCAAGTGCCAGATGGCACAGCGCATAGGGCAGAAAATTCTGTGTTTTAGCCCAAAATTTCCAAAAATGCAAAAAGTGTCCCAAGTTTTTTTAAATTTAGGCTGATTCTTCTCCATCAAGTGCTATGTTGGGTTAAGGAAGCCTCAACCAATATCTGAAGTCTATCTTGCTCCTTTTACCTCCTCGATGCCCTCTTCAACTTTGCCTTCAAGCTCCTGATTCTTCCCTTGCAAACTTTGTTTCTCACCATCTAATGATAGGTCATATGTCTCAACAATGTCTTCTCCCTACTGGCCTTCTCTAACAACCTTTCTAAGTAGATATTAGCTCTTTCAAGCCATGATTCTCGATCGGCATTGATTTCTTGCTCAAGTGATGTGAGCTTCACTTTCCTCCTCTTAGCATCTTGCCAATTTTCTCGTTCTCCGGTGTGAAGTTGAATGTCACACCTGCTAGAGTGACTTGGCTATTATGAAGATGGATCACAAACAATCTGGTGAAGTATTGATGGTACAGGACTCTCTCTACCATCTCACAGAACTGATAACAAGATTGGTGTTGAAAGCATGTGACAACAAGAGGACAGGCCTGTAGCTCAGCAAGTGAAGTAGGCTCCTCTCATAAATGTTTACCACCCTTGTGAGGTATCCTTGGTGCAAGCACTCCTCTAGAAGAATCACTGAGTTTCTCGTCATCTTGA
Source organism: Pinus taeda (assembly GCA_000404065.3). Lineage (NCBI taxonomy): Eukaryota > Viridiplantae > Streptophyta > Pinopsida > Pinales > Pinaceae > Pinus > Pinus taeda. The sequence continues at coordinate 21,754 of APFE031317637.1, read as the reverse complement.
TCATAGGAAGGATCAGACTCCATGTTTGCCAATGTTTGAATTTTCTTAAATGAGTATGAAGAGATTTATGGTGTCTTTAGGTATTTCTGCCAAATGTATGAGGGACCATGGAGGGAATGTGTATGAGGGTTTTTTGGAATGTTTCTGACTAGATTTGAGGGAATAGAAGGGTTTTAGGAACAATTTTTAGGTTTTTGGAGTAGCAATTAGGGTTTGGGAATTGTGTAGCTAGGGTTTAGGATAATGGGAATTGGGGATAGGGGTGAATGAATTTAGGGATATGGGGGATAGTGAAATGGGTTAATGAAACTAGAAAAGAAGTGAGGGAATAGAAGGTGAGGGAGTGATGGAAACAAAAACAAATTTACAAACCCTAAGCAATCATGTTTTGAACAAAAATTGCAAGGAGGTAGGGTTTTGAATTTTTTTCACTAAATCATCGTAAAAATCTTAAGACACAGTTTCATTAGAATTTGGAGAGTTAAGGAATTTAGACTTCTGTGATCCATAATATTGTCTAGAGGATTTTCGGCGAAATCACATAGATAATCATTTGTCGACGCGTTTCGAACCAACGAGTGTGGTTCATCGTCAGGACAAGTTGAAGAACCAGATCCAGCTTAACATGTTAAATAGTCTGAGCCGAGATTACAACGGCTAATTAATGGCTAATTTTGACTAAGAGACCCAGGTCAAAAATTAAAACTAAAATTAATATTATAATTTATTAATAATAATATAATCCATTTTATGGAATTATATAATTATAAATTCAAGGTTGTTAATTTTTAATTCATTAATCTATTTTTATTTATTTTATATACTCATTAATATTATTATATATAATATTATTGCTAGGAATTAATTTAATTAGGTAAAAAGATTTAAAATAAATTCTAATACGTCTCTCAATTTTTTTTTTTTATTAATAATATATTTTGATATAAAATTATTATATTAAATCATTTCTAAATTATTTTAATAATATATAAATTAAATCTATAAAAACTCAAAACGGTTAGTTTCAAAAATTACTTTACTTAAATTTATATATATATTATATATATATATATATATTATATATAATCTTAATTATTAAATCATTTATTATTAATATATAAATTTATTTCATTTCATAGAAAATAAATAAATACAATAAAATAAATAAACCAATAATTAATTAATTAATTAAATAATTAAATAAAAATCATATATTAATTTTATGGTGAATTTTTAAATAATAATCACACACACACACACACACACCACACACACACACACACCACACACATATATATATATATATAAATTATTTATTATTTAAGAAGAATATTCTAGAGAAAATGAGTCACAAGAAATCAAGGAAGAAGGAAGCAACTCTCAAAACAAGCAAGGAGAAAGCCCGCCCCAACAAATCAACAGTTATGAGGATTTGAATGCCGCAGAAAATAAATCTTCATTTAACAGCAAAGCAGATCTCCTAAAGCAAACTTCTTCTCCGACTATTTTCAAAAGAACGAACACAATAGATCGCGAAGCTAAGACACCAATGTCCCAAGAACCAGCAGAGATGAAGGAGATGCAAGACAAAGGAAGTTGGAAGACCATAGAGAAAAGAAAGAAAGCTACAACACCAATCTCGCCAAGAAAGATAAGGAGCCAGACATGTAAAAATTAAGAAAATTGTAGGTCCGATAGACCAATTTGGTCTGAGTGGACGTTAACCATCATCATCATCATCATCATCAAATATTATATATACTAGTAATATATTACTAAATCATAAATATATATGTGTCTAAATTCATTAATTTAAATTAATGTATAAATTAATTCCTTTTATGGAAAAATAAATAAATTAAATAAAATAAATTGATAAATAAATTAATTAATTAATTAATTAAATAAAAATTCATATATAAAAGTTTTAGGGTTAGTTTTTAAAAATATAATAAATATATATAACTATGAATTATTCATTAATTAATTAATTTAACTCATAAATATATATATACTTTAATAATACTAGGTAGAATAAGGAACAAGGTAAAAAGACTTTAGGGTTATACCAGCTATTATAATGCAAAGGAACAATAATAATAACATATAACAAACTTTTAATGAACTTAGGGAAAAAGGACGACCACAGAATACAACCACTAAGGAAAGGAAACATGAACCTTAAGACCTAATAAAACAAGGACCGAGGAGGCTAGGAAGACAAGGCTAGCACCCAGCACATGCTGATCTTCTAGCCATCATCCTTATTTAGAATAATCGGCCTTTTTTCAATCTCCAGGGCCTCTCTAAACTTGCGATGGTGAAACTGGGCAACCTTAGCAATGACTTGAGCCTCTTCAATACAAATATGATGCGTCGTCTTCTCGGCATGTTCCGCCAGGGCTGAGGACTTGGTCCTACCATGCCTTAAGTCTGTCGAATGCTCGCTAATCCTTTGATTGATAGAGAGTTGTTGACTTACTTTGGACATGAGAAAACCAAGAAAATTGAGAATATGGATGAATTTTAGTTGAAAATGGCTTGCAGCTCTATGCACTGCTCCACAAACCCAATGCGTCGCGCCCCAAATGCAATGCATCACGCCCCAAATGCAATGCGTCATGCATTCTGCAGGAGACTTTTGGAGGCCTTCCTGGTGTCCAAATTGGGTACAGGATAGCTTGTTGGAAATCGTATTGATTATATATTTCAACCCAACCGGAATGTTTCAATTTGGAGTTCATTTTCCCTGTCAAAAATAAAATCTGCCAAGACTGGTCAAAATGTGCCAAATGAGGCTGCTTAAAGGTAGAGTGTTGTTGCAGTCAACTTTTGAAGGTCTTCCTCAACACCAAATTGACCTCATGATAACTCATTGGAAATCTCTTTGTGCCTAGTTATCATTGAATGCATCAAACAAGTCATTAGGCCAACCAAGCTAGGAGAAATCTTGATTTTCCCAAGGTCACTTTAGAGGTGCACCAATTATCTTGAGGCAAATATATTTTTGACATTTCTATAAACCATGACACTAGTGTACAAAGTGAAGGAGGTTTTTCTTCCTTGGTCTAGTCTCGACAAAAACCTCTCTCATTGTTCCCAAATTCATATTTTCTTGCTTAGAAACATCATTGGAGTAAAACCTATCTCGACGTGTGGAACAGGGGATTTGTCGAAATGAAGTGAAATGAAGGGGATAAGGGGCTTCCAAATTACTGAGAAAATTTTTGGAAGTAGGAAGGGATGTTAGAAAGTAGGGGAGAGTGGAATTTCAAATATTGAGTGAGGGGAAGAGGTCCAAAAGGAAGAAACACAGGCCTAGCCTAGAAAATTGTCAAGTTGTAGTAAGAAACTAGGGTTTGTGCGAAACAGAGGAATTTGAGGGATATCAATGGTGGGAAGAATTTAATAAGGTAAATTAAGGATAGGGGAAGGTGTATGAACATCAGGATACATGTTTTACTGAGGATTTGATCATCCAAGAGAAATTACCCTCAAAACCCTAGGAGAGGAAAATGAACCTTACCTAGGCGCAACTGAAGCATGAACAAGGTGTAAAATCACCCATTGGAACTTGAAATGATGATGAAAATCCTATGAATGATGGTATACGCAGCTGAATGGTGACATGGACTGACATTTGGACAACTTTGAAAGGAGTGAAAGCAAACCCTAGACCTAATACTTAGTGACCAAATCTTGTTTGAAGACTCATTGAAATGACAAAATTTGATATTCAAACCTTAAAATCACTTTGTAAGAGCATGTTTGATCACTGGAGGAAGGCTGCAAAGATTGACACTAACATTGGCTCCAATAGGGATGGTAGCTCCTTGGAGGTGCCAAGAATGACAGATCTTTGGGAGAGCATACTAGTGCCTTATCCATTGGGCAATGGAGTCAAAAACTCAAGCTCAAATGCATGACTGAAAACTGATGACTTGACGACACAAATTGACTCTCACTCAACTAAAAACTGACTCGATACTTAAACACAACTAACAAACTAGAAATGATGCTCAAAGTAGAGCTTATTCATCAAAACCTACTATAACAGTTTCATTCATGACCTGATCAAGTGAAATGAAACAACCAATGCAACCAAGTAAGTATTCTAGTTGCTGTTTGAATTCTCCACAAGTGCTCGCTTGTGAACAACAAGAGAGAACTACTGAAAGGAAACTCCCATGAAAACTTGGAAACGAATCCGTTGAATGATATGGATTCTCTATCTGCCTCCAAAAACACTGCATAAGGATCTTGAAGTTCATGCACATTGGGACTTAGCTCATCCAATGGATTACTTCTTTTCTCCTCATAGCATGAATGCAAACTTTGATCTGAGCTTTGTGACGAGACTCCTACTGAAAATGACAAAGAAATCGGCTGTTGGATCAAGCTTTTATCAATACTTTTGTCAAGCTCACAAATAGGAGAAGGACTTTTACTATAGACATTATCCAACACATCAGCTATTGGATAGTGAAAAACTTGAAAAGCTTGTTGCAACACATATTCTATTGGTTCTGATGAGATTACATGATTTCCTACAGGCTGCTCATCCTTCATTGAAAATGTACTATGCAAATTTCCCTTCAAAAACTGAAATGGTTCAAAACAAAATGGTATGAAATCATCTTGCATCATTTCATCATATGTGCCTGCTTCCAAGTCTTGATCTTCAACTTGAAAATCAATGGCATTTTGGGGGCTCCAAATCTGGATATGATAATTCTTGAACAAGGGTTTCATTGTCCTCAAGATGATCCAGATCAAAACTTATCGACAATTGATTTCTGATTGCATGAAAGTTGTCTCTGATGAACTGCAATGAAGCAAAACAAAAAAGCAAATATCCTTCACTTACTTCAAAATTTGCTGCACTTTCCTCATCACTGTCATAGCTGATATCCATCGGCTAATCATTGTATTCGAGTTGCTAAAAGTGAACTTCTTCCTCCCACAAACTAGCTATTGGTTTGCCTGCAAGATTAGCTTCTATTTGGAGAACATAATCATCATCATATTGATCAAACTAAGCCAAATCATCAGTATAAAACACATGATCAAGAATACATGTCATATCAATAGATCTCTCTTCTCCAAGATTATCTATAAAATAATCATTATCAGATCTATGACAACTGGGAAAAGAAACAAAATGTTTTGGAGTAGCCATTTGTTCTTCTTCAATCAGCGAGCCATGGGCTTGAACATCATAATCATTCCTTGTAGTGATCATCTGTATCATCTCTTCCACTACACTTACCAAAATGTCGAGCTTTAGATGTCGATTCCTTCGGATCTACATTTTCCATCTCTTCTTCCTTCAACTTTGCCCTTCTGATCAAAAAATGAGCCTCTACATCTACTACACTATTTTGCATCTCTTCAAGTGTTGCAAGGTTCCTTTCTCTCAGCGGAAACTCCATTTCCGGATCAAAGGCACCTGGGTAGTGCAAGAGAGTGGATCCAGGAGGAGGTCTTTTATTAACAGGCATTGAATAATAAACTTGGTTAAATTTGGCAGAAAATTGGTGTACTATCTCTCCTGGTTGTCGTTTCAGTTGGTTATACTCTTCTATAATCAAGAAAGGGTTTTGTGTTACCATCCACCTGTTGAGGAAAACTTTGACGAACTACTGGAAATCTGAGATGCTCACATGAGGCAGGGTTTTGAACCAACTCTTGACTTTGCCTTGCAAAGAAAGAGCAAAAAGCCTAATATTAACATCTTCTTCATCAATTTCAAAAAGGTCAACAAAGGATTCAAAATTCAATACATATCTCTCAGCAGTGATATTGTCTTGTTCATCATCAAATCTTGGTAGATATAGGTCATTATTTTTAGGGAAAGCATGGGATATAGGAGGTAAAATCAGAGGCTTGTATTGATCTAGAAATTTACAAGGTATAGAGGTATGTACAGAAAGTATAGAATCAATCGTGGTCTCTTGGGGCTCATCAATTTGAAGATGATCATCACAAGATTTAGGAAAAGGCTCTTGATCAAGCTCAAAGCCATGCAAATATTTGGTATTTACAATCTTCAAAGGGAAGGAATCAAATGCAGGCCAAGGATCTCTTCTCAAATACAATATACTTTGCAAAGCCTTCTTGACATTCTCAGGAAAAGAGAAGAAATAATTAATAACAAAGAACAAAATGTCTTGATGAAATTCCAAATTCAATACTTGACCTATCCATATTGTCCTTTCATGTTTCTGCTGGTCGGGTTCATCCTCCAGTGGAGTCCTTGGATTTGATCTTGAAAATGATTTGGATTTGTCAGGTGAATGATTTCAGCCTTGCTGTGTCTAATCGTTGTTCACCATCAACAATCAAATCTGAACTTGATAAATGTACTGGGGCAATTTGCAAGTCAGATGTTCAGCTTACATGACTACACCAGAGATTGACTGAAGCAACTTTTATCTACTATGGACTCGCAAATAAATGTGCAGTTCGAAGGCTACCTGGCTAACTTCAGGCTCCATCTGTAGTTTATAAAGAAAGAACACTAACAAACAAATAAGCTTTTCATCCCCAGTATGGTCGCCACTATGTTAGTGCCTAAATGTACCTCAGGCTGAGAATGGTGGGATCTAGGAACAACATCAAACCATGCTTAACCTGGTAGCTAGCCCAACCAGGTCGGGAGAGGGCTCTCTCCTAGTCAATCTCAACAAAAATATGATCAATAAGGGTCCGAGATGATTAATATGCTGACTAATTTTAGGCTAGGTATGTGTACACATATTTTGATTGGATAAAATGATGTTTTTGTTGGCTCAAATGGAAAGGCAAATTTTTGGTGTAGGGAATGAGGCTCAGTCTTGCAGAGATATCTATGGGGCAAGGTAGGAAACTGATTTGGTACTTCAAATTGAATGAAATGGAGATATTTAGACAGGTGACAAGGTAAAGAGGGCAAGAAAACTCAGGGATCCTCTTCAAACAGCTAAGAACATAAGAAACTAAAGTAAACCATAGGTAGACCATTGCACTTTCAATGGATTCTACCTTTACCCTTGTTTGATTTAGTTAAGAAGAAACAAGATAGATAATGGCATACATAAAACATAAGTAAACTCACAATTGAAAAAGAGAGCACTGTACCAAAACAAAATGCCACATGAATCCCAAAGAGTGCTGCAAACCCTGGTCTCTATTCCTTAGCCAAAACTGCTGATATGAATATACAAAGAAGCTCCAAGCTTTCTCAAAAATCCAACCATGCTAATGACTGAAAAATCACAAGATATAGGAAAAAAAAACTCATCCTACCCTCTAGGGGTTGATCTCATGAGTTTAGGAGCTGTTCCAATAAATTCTAAACTCAGAACTAAAAAGTAGGCAGTGGAAGAGTTTGCCTCTAAAAACTAGGGAACTGATTCATTCAGTTGCAAACTACCTTTCCATGGATGAATATACCTCTATGAGTGAAACTTTAGCATAATTACATCAATATCCATCAAATTACATTAAATTTCATCATGAGTTTGAAATTAAGAAAGAAAAAAGACAAACTATCAAGAAACTAGGCAAAAAACATAGTATTTTTGGTCAAACTGAGCAAAATTTCCCCAATGCGCCGCGCTGATTTCCCTATGCATAGCGCCTGTTTGCAGCCACTTTTGGAGGCCTTCCCGGTGTCCACATTTCCTCCAAGTGTGCTTGTTGGAGAGGCTTGCCTGTCTACTTTCCACCCCAAGTCAAATTTTTGAATTTGGCCTTCATTGGACCCTCCAAAAATGAGTTAGGCAACACTGCTTCTTGTGTGTCAAAATAGGAGCAGGAAGGTCATTTTTTTAGTGTTTTTGACCTTTTTGAGGGCTCAAAACCTGTCAAAATTTCATGGCCATTGGTAGGAAATCATATTTTTTCATGCCAAAGTCCACAAATGCTAATTTTTTGTCATTTGGTTGCTCCCATCAAAAGCGAGCACCAGGTGGTGCAACGCATAGGGAGCACCAGGTGGCGTAGCGCATAGGGCAAAAAATTCTGTGTTTTAGCCAAAAAATTCCAAAAATGCAAAAAGTGTCCCAAATTTTTGAAACTTGGGCTAAGTATTCTCCATCAAGTGCTATGTTGGGTCAAGGAAGCCTTAGTTAGTATCTAGAGTCTATCTTGCTCCTTTCGCCTCCTCGATGCCCTCTTCAACTTTGCCTTCAAGCTCCTGATTCTTGCCTTACAAACTTTGTTTCTCCCCATGTAATGATAGGCCAAATGTCTCAACAATGTCTTCTCCCTGTTGGCCTTCTCTAACAACCTTTCTAAGTGGATATTAGCTCTTTCAAGCCATGATTCTCGATCGGCATTGATTTCTTGCTCAAGTGATGTGAGTTTCACTTTCCTCCTCTTAGTAGCTTGCCAGTTTTCTCGTTCTCCAGTGTCAAGGTGAATTTCACACCTGCTAGAGTGACCTGGCCATTATGAAGATGGAGCACAAACAATCTGGCCAACTCATGATGGTACTAGACTCTCTCTACCATCTCACAGAACTGATAACAAGATTGGTGTTGAAAGCATGTGACAGCAAGAGGACAGGCCTGTAGCTCAGCAAGTGAAGTAGGCTCCTCTCATATATGTTTACCACCGTTGTGAGGTATCCTTGGTGCACGAACTCCTCTAGAAGAATCACTGAGTGTCTCCTCATCTCGGTCATAGTAAGGATCAGACTCCATGTTTTCTAATGTTTGAGTTTTCTTAAATGAGTATGAAGAGATTTATGGTGTCTTTCGGTTTTGTTGCCAAATGTATGAGGAACCATGGAGGGAATGTGTATGAATATATTTATGGTGTCCTTAGTTTTTTTTGCCAACCCAACTGGAATTTTTCAATTTGGAGTTTATTTGCCCTGTCAAAAATCAAATCTCCGAAGACTAGTCAAAATGTGCCAAATGAGGCCGCTTAAAGGCAGAGTGCTCTTACAGTCAACTGTTGAAGGTCTTCCTCAACTCCAAATTGAACTCCTAATAGCTCATTGGAAATATGTTTGTGTCTAGTTATCATTGGACTCATCAAGAAAGTCATTTGGCCAACCAAGCTAGGAGGAATCTTGATTTTTCCCAAGCTCACTTCATAGGTGCACCAATTCTCTTGAGGAAAATGTATTTTTGACATTTCTCTAAAACCATGACACCTGTGTAAAACATGAAGGAGGTTTTTCATCCTTGACCTATTGTGGACAAAAATATCTCTTATTTTTCCCAAATGCATATTCTCTTGCTCAGAAACATCATTGGAGTAAAACCTGTCCTGATGTGTGGAGCAAGGGATTTGTTGAAATGAAGTGAAATGAAGGGGATAAGGGGCTTCCAAATTATTGAGAAAATTTTTGGAATTAGGGAGAGATGTTAAAAATTTGGAGAAAGTTGAATTTCAAAGATTTAGTGAGGGGAAGAGGTCCAAAAGGGAAAAACACAAGCCTAGCCTAGAAAATTATCAAGTTGTAGCAAGAAACTAGGGTTTGTCCGAAAATGAGGAATTTGAGGGATAACAGTGATGGGAAGCATTTAATAAGGTACATTAAGGATAGGGGAAGGTGTATGAACATCGGGATACAAGTTTTGCTAATGATTTGTTCATCTAAGAGAAATTACCCTCAAAACCCTAGGAGAGGGAAATGAACCTTACTTAAGCGCAATTGAAGCATGAACAAGGTGTAAAACGACCCATTGGAACCTAACATCATGATGAAAACCCTCCGAATGATGGTACACTCAGCTGAATGGTGACATGGACCGACATTTGGACAACTTCGAATGGAGTAAAAGAAAACCCTAGACTAATACCTAGTGACCAAATTTTGTTTGAAGACTCACTGAAATGACAAAATTTGATCTTCAAACCTTAAAATTAAATTGTAACAACATGTTTAATCACTGGAGGAAGGCTGCAAAGACTGACACTAACATATCCTTCCATTCACCAGCCAAGGATTCCGAGGAATGATATAGGGCACCCACCTCTAGGCTTTATTATATATACCACCATTCATGAGTCGAGGATTCCTAGGCCCACTCAGGTAATAAAAAGTTTGGATTTACTGCAACCCGCAATATGGTTCATGGGTTACTAGGCCAAGGCTTTACCACAAGCCACGGTCTGATTTATGGATCACTAGGCCATATGTTCTTTTCTTCAGAGACCACCTCACTCAATTTCAAATCCATCTAGAAATCTAGCTCAACCGAAACATGAAAATCCCATCACACCATGGCTATCTAGAAATGGAAAGGCTAGGCTAAAAATGATTATCACACAGATAAAAACTTATGTTGGAAACAATACTGAGAGGGGGGGGGGTGAATCAATATTATCAAAACAATATAACTTTTTCATTTCCATATTAGGATTCATATACGCTACTTCAGTTAAGGAAAATCGCGTGTATAAGAAACTATGTGTAATGCAACGAGCGTATATCCAATAGACTTATGATTCTGCTAGTTGATCCTTAATGAGTGCATCAGAACATCATTAACCATATGAACAGTAAACAGTAGTAGTAAAATAGAATAGGTCATCACACACAAGAAGCACATATGAACACCATGATGTAAGGTGGAAACCCAATGTGAGTAAAAACCACCTGCTGCAGGTCGTGTCAATCTTCTTTTTAATAAGAAACTTCTTTTTACAATATTTTTGTACTGGTGCAGTCTTATACCAGTACATAGGCTTCTACCTGCAGAAGGCTACAGCCTTCTCTCGTTCTCTAGACTCTCCTGGAAGGGAGCTACAACCCCCTTATCTCTTGTACTAGCCGATCCATTTACTAGATTGTAGGTGCGAGCCGACTGAAATGCTCCAACCTTTTCTCGTTTTCCTGTTGCTACTGGAAGGGAGCTACCAACCCCTTAGCTCTTGTACTAGCTGATGTACTAGTACATAGGTGCCAACCTACAGAAGGCTATAACCTTCTCTTTCTTCTTCCAGGTACCATGTTTCATACATTTTCAGACTGGATACTCCTGAAGCATAATACCATAATCTGAAGGCCACATTTCATCCAATTTTCATAATAGACCCATCAACAAAATTGAAGCACAAAATTAATCATCACTGCAATACACCCATCAACTACACCTGCATCTTCAATCTCTGAATCACCCAATACTGAAACACTGAAACCCTGACAACAACACAGTCACTATAACACAGAACAGACAACAGAACTCTGCAACTTCAAATATCATATATCCTAATGTATATGCTACTATGACGAACCAAACCAACGTACATACGTACTTTCACTAAACCCAACCCTCATACAGATCTACAAATATTTTCTCATAACTTTGCAGCTATTCCATGTGTCATAACATTTACAGAACATTACATGTGTCAGTATACAGATCTAGAATAAACATGATCAAATTGTATAGAGATGATTCATTCCAAGCCATTTAGATCCCAATCTATCTTTAGATCTTGTTCTCCATCAACTCCTTAGATTCCTCCTTAGCAAAGCATCATGAACCCATAACCTGCATACTGGATCTCATACTTCATCTGATATTGAAGACTTTCTCAATGCCTTTGCCTAATGATCTTCTTCTCCTTTTATAGTCTAAGGCCTTACTCAATACCATGGTCCAAAACCATTGAGAACCAATACTAGGGACCCAATATCTGGGTTCAACACTTCAAACGCAATACCAAGGACCAAAACCATAGGTCTAAATACCATGGATCCAAAAATAAGCTTTTCCACATGTATGCACTTTTTCGTGCATGAAAGTGCATGCATACGCATACGCGACTTTTGATCAGCAATCCCACGTGTATACGTGTCTTTGTATATAGAGAACATGCGTGTATAACCTGTGTGTATACCCTACTTGGTATATAGTGAACTTGCATATATACACGACTTGGTAAATAGTGAACTTGCATATAACCTGCCTATGTACGCGACGTGGTATATAGTGAACCTGCGTATATACTCATCTTTCTTAATTCTTTGTAATCTTATCATCAATTCTTTCCTACTGACCTGCTTCAATATAATATATCATCTTGCCATCAAGGACAACACTTGTATCATAATGCCAACAATCTCCCCCTTTGTACTTGATGGAAAAGCTAACTTGTCATACTGAGAACTATCATCTAATTCCTTTGAGATGTCCTGTATCCCATGTATTCTATCACATCTGATATCTCTTATGTAGATTCATCTATTTGTATATAAGTGAGTTGTTCTTCTATGAGTGGGTTGCCATCAAGTACAACACATGCATCATAATGCCAACAATCTGCCCCTTTGGACTTGATGGCAACAAGACCAAATCACTCTCCCCCTTTGACATCAAGGGCAAAGGGCAGACCAAGATATTCTCTTTCCTTGATAATCATTCCGCTGACCATACTCCCCCTGAGTACCTGCTGAAATATTTGAATGAGCTCCCCCTTTGTATATTCCAAGGTGTACCAATCTGTCCATGCTCCCTCTAAGTACATGCTGAAATCTCTGCTCTGTTGAAGCCTGTTGTTCATGCTCCCCCTAAGTGTAAGAAAGGTCTGCAAAAAAGGTGTTGTACAACAAAGGACATGACTCTATACATCATAGTGACCTTCCTATCACCAAAGACTCATACACACATCCATCTCCCAACCAAATGGGGATATATCAATATTTCCTTATCCACCCAACCAAGTGGGGATATGCCAGACACCAAATGTTGTACATGAATGAAATATTACATCATCCTTCTCATGCATAGTGGGGGTACAAATTACATCATATGAACAAAAGGGATTCATCAAAAGACTACAATAGATAGAGACAAACTATTACATCAAGAGTCCTGATATGACCTTTACATGACATTTATAATAGAGACCAAACATCTAAATAAGATCATGATAGTCATCAGCAACTATCATACACAATGTATGATCTGCTCCAACAACATCTAGACCAGCAACAAGGTATGTCTGCATATTTCATTCAGAATCATTCACATTATATCATATGTGAAAAACACCATAGCCATCTCATTAACATCAAGATCTGCATGATCCTAGTATCATCACATGGGAACATTTGCATCAATCAACACATGTAAGTATCAACCTATCATCATATAGGTAAGAACTTATCATCATCATGTCCCCAACAATGTAGCTTTGAGTAAACATTCACGTATCTAGCACTATGTATCTTGAGCTCAAGATCATATGTCAAGACTTCTTGATATCATCAACAACAATAATCCTCATCCACATGAGTGCCAAGAACTATAGTGATCCTGCATCATAATTGTATTATATGATCTTTATGCATATGACGAAAATAGCATATGAGCAACTCATCATCAAGTAATGAAGATGTGTATTCAATATTTGTACTTTTCCTTATCCTTATGAAGATCACCATGTAAGCACCATATATGCATCATCAGAGAATCAACCACAAATCTGATTTGAACATCAACTATATAACCCGAAGAATCATATGAGATTTTTTCATGGACAACTGATAACCATATCATACCAAGATGTATCATTTAGCCATATAAGCATCATCACCAAGGGCTACTAACCATAATGCCAACAATGTGTTATTAAAATCATATGCTCCCCCTCAATCTGTGCCATCTTGTTTACTGTCACATCTGGTCATTCATATATTAGCAAGAAGTATCAGGACATCATCATCCATAAGTTAAGATCAAATCATATCTAAACTTATTACAAGTATCCAGACATTTCCACACAACATCAATAGATTGTAACCATTATGAAATAGAGAAAATAATGGACTGCATCATATCAGACCCCTTTTCCTGAGCTTGTCCTACTGCTTTTCCTCAAACTACCATATATGCGATTGTGCAGTAACCAACTCGCATATATACACGAGTTCCCTTTATGAAACTTGCATATGAGATTTTGGACACTGAAGTTTTATGCTTTCAGCTCCCCGTGAGTCTGTTATGTCTGTATATTGTGTTGTGCCACATCTTTCTGACTGTACTTCCTTCTTCTTCCATTTCTTCAAGTGTGATGATGTTTTCTCCTTTTGGTATGGTGCCCGTACTTTTTTCCTGCACTCCTTTGTTGTATGTCCAAGCTTGTTACATGCATAACATCTTACATGATTCATATTCCTTCTATAGCAATCAACAGCTTTGTGACCAAACATATTGCAAGCAAAGCAATATCCCTTAAAGTAACTGGAACGTGATGATCTTTTTGTGTGATGGTCTTGAACCATTCTTCTTCTGCATCTGGCTGCAACATGTCCAGGATTATGACATACATAACATTCAACATTATTTATTGGAGGAGTAAAATATTTTCTTTGAAGAATTTCTTTCCTTGGTTGTTGATGGGGTTGTCCTCTCATCTCCTTGTTGATTATTTTAGATTTCTCATTAGAGTTCCTTGCCTCTCCTTGTGAACTAGATTAATCTTTAACAGATTCATAAAAACCAAGGCCAGTTTTGATAGCGGAAGACCTTTGACTACTAAGAATATCATCTAAGATATTAGTACTATCTTGTAATCATAAGAGCTTATCCTTTTCTTCTAATTTATCTTTTAGAATATTTACCTAAACTTGTTGTTGCTGTTCCTTTTCAAGATACTGCTTCTTCATGTTTTCTTCAACTTTTCTTCCTTCTTCCAATTGATGTCTTAGTTAAAGAACTTCGTTTTCTTGTTTTTCAAGAGCTTGGAGTAGTTCTTTATTCTGCTTATTTGATTCTTCAAGATCTTCTTTTAGCGAGAGGATCGTAGCTTCAAGACTTTCATAGTAACTGGATCTATCTCTGAGTTTCTTGATTGTTGTGCTCCTTCCATTGACTTCTTTTCTTAATGATGTCACTTCATCCTGCAACTTTTGACATTGATCTTCCTTGTCCTTGAATAACTTCCTTACCTTGTTTCCTTCCTCTAATTGAGCTTTTAGTTTGGTAGCTTCTTCTTTGAAGGCACATTCCTTTTTGTTCAATATATCTTGTTGATCTCTAATTTTGTCTATAAGCCTTTTAAATTCTACCTCTAGTCGATATCTTTCTTGCTCACCCATAAGAGAAAATTTAGTTGTTTCGCTATCACTTTCATGATCTTCAAATGGATGAATAAATGTATCACCAGAGGATAACAAATTCATACCTGATAGTTCTTTTGCTTGTTCATCTTCATCCTGAAGCGATTCTGAATCTGAAGTGCTTTTTCCACATATTCCCACGTCTTCTTCTTCTTAGGAGCTTTCTTCTTAAGTTTCTTTCCCATTGATCTATGAATCTCCTTCAAGCAATCAAGCTTCTATCGAAGGACTTGCTCTGAAACTAACTGTTGGAAATAATACTGAGAGGGGGGGGGGGGGGGGGGTGAATCAGTGTTATCAAATCAATATAACTTTTTCATTTCCATATTAAGATTCATATACGCTACATCATTTAAGGAAAACCACTCGTATACGCAATTGTGTGTAATGCAACAAGCGTATATCCAATAGACTTATGATTCAGTTAGTTGATCCTTAATGAGTGCATCATAACATTATTAACCATATGAATAGTAAACAAGAGCAGTAAAATAGAATATATCGTCACACACAAGAAGCACACATGAACACCATGATGTAAGGTGGAAACCCAATGTGAGTAAAATCCACCTGTTGCAGGTCGTCTCAATCTTCTTTTTAATAAGAAACTTCTTTTTACAATATTTTTGTACTAGTGCAGTCTTATACTAGTACACAGGCTTCTACCTGCAGAAGGCTACAACCTTCTCTCATTCTCCAGACTCTCCTGGAAGGGAGCTACAACCCCCTTAGCTCTTGTACTAGCCGATCCATTTACCAGTGCGTAGGTGCCGGCCTACTGAAACGCTCCAACCTTTACTCATTTTCCTACTGCTACTGGAAGGGGGATACAACCCCCTTAGCTCTTGTACTAGCTGATGTACTAGTACGTAGGTGCCAACCTACAAAAGGCTACAACCTTCTCTTTCTTCCTCTAGGTACCACGTTTCATACATTTTCAGACTGGATACTCCTGAAGCACAATACAATAATCTGAAGGCCACATTTCATCCAATTTTCATACTGGACCCATCAACAACATTGAAGCACAAAATTAATCATCACTGCAATACACCCATCAACTACACTTGCATCATCAATCTCTGAATCACCCAATACTAAAACGCTAAAACCCTGACAACAACACAATCACTAAAACAAAAAACAAACAACAGAACTCTGCAACTTCAAATATCATATATCTTAATGTATATGCTACTATGATGAACCAAACCAACGTACATACACACTTTCACTAAAGCGAACTCGTGTACAGATCTACAAATATTTTCTCATAACTTTGCAGTTGTTCTAGACATCAATCATACCCATATCATAACATTTACATAACATTACATGCGTCAGTATACAGATCTAGAATAAGCATGATTAAACCATATAGAGATGATTCATTCCAAGCCATTTAGATCCTTATCTATCTTTAGATCTTGTTCTCCATCAACCACTTAGATTCCTCCTTAGCAAAGCATCATGAACCCATAACCTGCATACTGGATCTCATACTTCATCAGATATTCAAGAGTTTCTCAATGCCTTTTCCTAATGATCTTCTTCCCGTTTTATAGTCTCAGGCCTTACTCAATACCATGGTCCAAAACCATTGAGAACCAATACTAGGGACCCAATACCTAGCTTCAACACTTCAGATGCAATACCAAGGACCAAAACAAAAGGTATAAATACTACGGACCCAAAAATATGCTTTCCCACATGTATGTGCTTTTCCGTAATTGAAAGTGCATGCATACGCATACGAGACTTTTAATTAGCAATCCTGCATGTATACACATCTTTGTATATAGAGAATCTCATGTATAACCTGCTTGTATAGCCTACTTGGTATATAGTGAACCTGCGTATATACGCAACTTGGTACATAATGAACCTGTGTATAACCTGCCTATGTACATGACTTGGTATATAGTGAACCTGCATATATACTCATCTTTCTTGATTCTTTATAGTCTGATCATCAACTCTTTGCTACTGACCTGCTGCACTATAATCTGTCATCTTGCCATCAAGGACAACACTTGTACCATAATGCCAACAATTTATCCCCATGAAAACAAGAGGACCAAGAACACACACGTATAACCATGCATGCCAAAACTAGCAAGGAAATAATACATGCAATTCAATAGCTACAAATATTTTCATTGTATCCAACTGATCTTGCTCATCCTTGCTTGATCATTGCTTCGTCTTTCCTTCTCTTCTTTTCTTGATCTAATACTGAAGTACTCCAAGAAAAATCGAAGCGTCCAAGAGTGACAGAGAGAGAGAATAGGGAGAGAGCTCCAAAACTGAACTGACAAAAGATACCAACTGACCTCAGAAGAATTTATTAATGAGGCCTCTATTTTCTTCAATTTTCCATTATTTTCTTTCATTTCCTCCTCACATGAAACCTATGACCTTTCACCTTCCTTTTCTCCTAATTTTCATTATTTTCATAAATAAAATGTTAATTAATGTCTCATGCCTTTCCAAATCATTTTCCATTTTCGTTACCAATTTCCTTAGCCATAATAAACCAAATGCACACCCACACTAAAATGTTTTTCCAAACATTCAGCTTGGAATAAGTCACCCATGACCATTGTTATTATTTTTCCTTTATTAACTTTTATTTACATGGAATTTTCACGAGGGCTATTACATGATAGGTAGGTGACCTCTTGTGAAAGATATTTTAATAGTATAGATATTTTCAATGGGATTGGAGGTAAGTTGTGTTCCTTGATCTATTATATTCTATCTAAGTAATACAAAACTTGTAATTTGATTTTCGTATAGAGATTCTACCTCCTATTATTTATAATTTTTCATTAATATTTCTTTTTCCCATTTTGCCAACTTTCCTATACAAACGAATATGTGGTCCTTCTACTTCGACAATGGCTTGATGGGGCTTATAAAGTATAAGGTATAATTTTTAATGGGACTTGTTTATATCGACATTTTTTATATGTTTCCAACCCTTTGGAACTCATCGTAGTGTGATTTATATTAGTTAGTGTTGCAGTGAAATGTTGATGAATTTTCTGGCTTGCCTTGTTGTAGTATAAGGGATTCCATATGGTTCATCACATCAATCATGTAGGATATCATGCACTTCATCTTCCCTGATGTACAAACAGAATACATTGTTTAGTCTAATTTTGAATAAGTATGCTTTCATCCACACATATGTGGCACTTTTTTCAAAATCATGGAAACATTGTTTCTAGGAAAAAGTGGTACGAAAATTTTGTTACAACTAGATAAATTGATCTACAAACCATGTTTTTTGCACTAAAATTACAAATAGGCATTCATTCAAACAATAATCATCAACTTATTCTTGGTGCCACATTGATCTACATTATTTGTTAGGCTAGACAAAAATATTGAAGCAACATTTTTTTTCTAGGTTTATCAGCTATGGTGAAAAAGGAGAATCTTTTGCAATAAGAGTAGTCATCTAGTTATCTTTCTATACACAATCATTTCATACAATATATATATTATTGTTTAATGGTCTCTATGTACAAATATTTAATGACTATGTACAAATATTCTAGGAATAATATGAAATGTCTGAACTTATTTTTTGCATAAACTACAACAAGAAAATATTTCTTTGTGAGTATGTAATTGAGTTATATACATAACACATTTCCATTGACGCAGTAAATGGAAAATGGCTTCTTAAATTTTTATTGTCAAAAATCTAAAACTAATACTTTTCCAAAGGCATAAGTGGGGTGTGAAATGAAATATACCATTAGGCCTATAAATAGGGTTACCATACATTTTTCTTTCATATTGTCAGATTATTTTTGATAGTCATATGACTAGAAAAATTATACATTCTTGGAGAATATAATAAACAAAAGGTATTACCAAATGATTAAAACCCTTGAAAAATCTTTTGTAATATCTTTCATGACCCCACAAGATTCTAACATATTTTATTGTTTGAATTGTTGGAATTGATTAATGATGGACGACTTGCCAAGGCCTACCTGAATACTAATAAGATAAACTTTACCATTTATGTGCATTTTCCAACTTTTTTAATGCTTCGTAGGCTACATTTAGATAGTTGGTGGAGTCATCCATTTACATTTCCGCATTATGATGAACTAGATATGCTAAAATATTCAAATAAACTCTTTGAGAGATAATCGGTGCATTACACAGTCCAAATAATAATGACATATTTGCAAAGGTTCCCTAATGAAGGGTGAATGTTTTCTTATCTAGGTCCTCTAAGATACTATGAATTTTACTTTACCTACAAAATTCATCTAGAGAGGAGAAATCATTTTTCACAAACAAGACATATAGTACTTGGTTAGTGAATGGTAAAGGGAAATCACCATATTTAGTAATCTTATTACTTTCTCTATATGCCACACATATCCCCATATTCTCTTATGAACCATAGTTAATAGAGACATCCATTTATTATCTAAGATAGAGTAAATGAAATTTACATCTAAATTTTTTTGTAACTTTCTTTTAACTATGTTTTAGTTTAGGGTTCATCCTTTTACGCCTCTATCTAATTGTAAAATAGTCATGCTTATCTCTATATACAATTTAAAAATCTCATACTTATAATGTCAGATTAGCAATCCATGAAACTTCCTAGTAATTATTACTTTTCAAGATGAATCAATCCATCAATAATTTTCAAAGTTTCGTTAAGAGAGACATATACTTATTTACTAAAGTACACTTTTCTCTGATAGTTTGTAAAAATTGTTATAAGCCCAATTATATAGTAACAAAATTTACATAATTTTATTCATTATTTCTTGAATATCAATAGAATAAGGATACATATTTAAAATGTAAATTGATAAGAATTTTTCTTCATTTATTTCTTTTAGTGATAAAATAATTCTTATAGTAAGCATTAGCTATATTTAACTCTCAATAATTTATTCCTCTTATTCTTGACCTAACCACAATGATCTCTCCATCCCAATGAAAGTTTTTGTATCGAGCAAAGAGAAAGTGTTTCCTATCATTTAAAATTATTGATGATAGAGTTATACATCATTCCTTTAGCAATATTTCATTATCTTGAGATAAAATTGAAGAAAACATATTTAATTATGTGGAGAGGAACTATGTATAATCTAAGTAAACGAGATGTAACACACTTATAATGCTTTTGTGGCACATGTTAATTAAAAAAACTTATTATAAACAAAAAAGAAATATAGTATTGACTATAAAAAATCTTAGATTAGGTTTAGATTTTATGAGTATTATATTTATATATTTATATATATATTATATATATAAGTAAAAGTAAAAATAAAAGTGAAAGTAAGTTTAGTTTTTTTTAATTAATTAATTGTGTGAAAAAAATTGCCACACATACTTGTGCAATGCCTTTCTTCTATATTTCCCATAACAGAATCCCTTAGATAATCCCTTTTGTTGGACTAGTCATCATTTAGCCTATAAAAAAATATATTCTCATCCATTCAACAATCGGGTTTCATTTTCATACAACTATACAAAGGAAATAGTTAAAAAACACCATGTTTCGTATTTGTGCAATTACTTAAATAGTATCTTATTTGGAATCTAGTGACAGCCTACTAGAATTGATTAAATAAGAGTTTAAATGTCTACTCGAATCAAATTCTCGTATCGAAAACCCCAAAATATATATTAGAAAATCAAATAATTAGTCCGAAGATGGAATATGGTAACAAGGGTATAAAATTTAAATTTATGGTAATCGATAACATTGATGAAAATTATAATGAAGAAGAAAATGACAGTAATATCATTTGTAGAATTGAGACTTCTGTGATTAGCCATTGTTATAAGGAGAGCTTCAGCGTAAATCACATAAGAAAGATTTCTGCCAACGCGTTTCGAACCAACCCATGTGGTTCATCGTCAAGACAAGTTGAGAATGCAGATCTAGCTCAGCGTTATAAATAGTCCAAGCAGAGACTCCAACGGCTACTTTATCCTTCAAGAACCCCAGTCAAACTTCCTGTAATTAAATTTAATATTAAAATGTTATTAAATTCAGAGCTAGGTCAATCTGGTATAAATAATTCATTTATTTAATTTCCAATATTACCTCAAAAAATTATATACATATATATATTACTATTTATTTAATTGGTTTATTAAATCTGACTTAACTATATGTGTATATTCTATTATTATTGTACCTAATCTTCTAAATGCCCTCTTTGTTGTTATTGTTATCCTAATTAATCCTATTTATAATTAATTAATAATGGATTTTATAGAAGACCGTTAAATTGGGTCAATTGATAATTTATTAAAATAATAATGCATTATATATACGTTAATTATTTATATGTGTAAAATGATACTATATATAATAAGTCCTATAAAAATAATAAGTTAATTAATTTATATTAATTATATAAGTCCTAAATATATATTAATATAAATTAATTAACTTATTATTTTTATAGGACTTATTATATATAGTAGCATTTTACATAAATAAATAATTAACATATATATAATGCATTATTATTTTAATAAATTATCAATTGACCCAATTTAACGGTCTTCTATAAAATCCATTATTAATTAATTATAAATAGGATTAATTAAGATAACAACAATAACAAAGAGGGCAGTTAGAAGATTAGGTACAAAAATATTAGAATATACACATATAGTTAA
>APFE031317626.1:0-11245 GCA_000404065.3 Pinus taeda | reverse complement strand
AGATCCAATTGTGGAGTGCTATCAGCCGCGGCCAAAAATCATTGAACCGGCAAATTAGGGCACTTTCGGAGAACTTCAAAGCTTCATCGAGTGAGTCCTAGACCACTTGGATAGTGGGAGCTGGGGCTTCACTCACGATATGGGAAGGAGATTGCCCTCCAGAGGCGGATGAGCCACCAGTTATTTTTGCGAAGCTCGGAGCCATATTTTACGTAGATCTGCACCAGATCGAAAGCCAAACCGCAGATCTGAAGAGATTACGAGCTGCAGCTGCAGCTTTTGACCAGCTACGTCCTCCACACGTTCCGCTGTCTCCAAAAGATTACAAACATCCACGGGATCGTAGATCTGAAGACCGACAAGCTGCGAGATACCGCAGATCTGAAGACCGATACCGCAGATATAATAAGAATTGAGAAAACTGCGAGATACCGCAGATCTGAAGACTGACAAGCTGCGAGATACCACAGATCTGAAGACCGATACCGCAGATATTGAAGATCATTAACAAGCTTCGAGATACCGCAGATCAAAGAAAATAAAACAAAAATGTCTATGGCATGTGACCATGCCTTCAGCGCCTCCTTGGCAATGACGCCAAAAATGACAAGTGTTTTTATTGGTCTTAAATATTATTAGTCATACACTATCAATTAAATTTTCAATCTGGCTTGTAGACTTATGGCACCCTTGGTGCAGTATGCATGGATAACAAGATGTATTGTCATATTAAGATGACCTACACTAAATGCATGTGAATGGTGGTCTTCATTAAAAGGGTCCTACTCCTTAACTTTTATCTAAATGGCTCTTCAGTTACTCAACAGGTAAGCTCAATGTGGCTTCAACGTTATAAAAGTAGTGTTTGTTATTTCAATTCTTGATTCTATAGCAATTTTAATTATTTCTTAATTCCTTTTAAACGAACCAAAAGGAAATTATTGAAATACTTGCATAAATGTTAAACTACACTATCACATAAACACACACACACACACACACACACACACACATATAATATAAGAGTGAATATACACACAATATACATATAAGACAAGAGATGAAATCCACAAGTCTATTCGTAAGAAATAACAAACAAGGGTTCCATTCTAACTAAAAACACACTCACTATGCAAATGGAACACCTATATGAATGAAACAAATTGACTAAGCAAATTAAATAAAAATTGCTATGGCACGTGAATGTGCCTCTATTTTTTTAACTACGTAGCACATAGCAATGGGACTAAACTAACTGCTAAAATATATCAAAGCATAGACCACCGAAATTGAATTGTTTTCAATCACCCAAAAAACAAACCTTGTATTATATCTTAGAGAAGAATGCTAACAATAACAATGTCTATGCTCTTAGTACTTTTCTCTTTATATAAATTTCACAAAATCTAAAATATGCACACCAGGGGGTTCGACCTTATCTATGATAACTGATTAAATACAATTAAATCAATTAGTTACAGTCATGTAACAACTTTAGTCATGGCTCAATTGGTCCATAATAATTTTATCCTTAAGAGATACGAACTATAGATGGTTCGATGAGCTTCTAAATCCTGTACTTGGTGCTCTCAAGCAATCAATATCCTACAACCTATAAGTGATTGAGAATTAGCATGTCGAATATAACTAGTTTATTACCATAGTTGCAACAGTATGAGATTATCACTATTTGCCAGGATCTCAAGGTACCTTTTCCATCACCAGATAAACACTTCCTAGGAATAGAGTGGAGCTTGTGCATGAGTTCTCTACAAGTTCTAATAACAAAATTACTACCTTGAAATCCTCACATATCAATCAATGGGATTACTTTTAAAGTGTATTTAGTTCCTTTGCAACTTGCACACACAATTGAAGTTGTGAGTTTACCCATTTCTCATTTGATCATATTCATGAATGTGTCCATCTGACAACTGACTATAACTAAGGCCTGTGGTCTTTGGTCAAAAAGCTTACAAGTAACATTTTGTCAATATGCCATCGAGCAATTAACTATAGCCAAGGTCTGTGGTCTTTGGTCAAAATGATAGTTCATAAGAGGTTCACAAGTACCATTTTGTGTAATATTCCTAGTGGATATTAATAGTGATAAACAAAGAAAATACAACACATTCAACACAATAAATTACACACACGATCAGATAACCCAAAACATGCCAAAATGGACCAATTTCATTATATAATAGAGTTTGTGCAATATGGAATGGAAGGAATACACTTGGGCTTACTCAAGGAAAGCTACAAGCCCCAGGTGATGAATGAAAACTGCCAAAATGTTATATAATGGCTCCCATACAATAAGTCTGCATTGGCCCTTGTGGAACTACAATGTTGGTTGGAAGTACTGAACATTTGACCCACTTCCAGTGCTCAAAATATTCTACAAAATTAACCCCTCTCTCCTCTCACCAAACCCACAAAAACTTAGAAAGGTTTTGGGCTAATTCCAACCAACCATAATTACCCTATTTTAGAGCTACGCTCTCCTAGTCAAAGGTTGCATCCCTAGTAGAAATTATTACCTCCTTGTTCCTCTTGAAATTGTTGTAGAAATTCTCCAGGAAATTCCTCCTGCATTGGGAGAGAGATTCCACCATAATTTTCAGGCACAAAATGGTTGAGCCCTAACACCATGAAATATATGTCTAGTGATCCCCTGCACAAACCCAAACTTAAAAAATTTGTCTCCCTCAAAGGCAGACACCTCTAGCTCCAAAAATCTCCACAAATGATAGCCTACCCTTGAAGCAAATTCTCCAAATTTCTCCCGGCAAAACACCTTGGGAACTAGTTGAAATGAGTGGCACGAACTAGTTTTTGTGTCCTCCCTAGAGTATGAAATGGTTGAGGGAATTAGATGAAGAATGTTCCAAGAATACACAAATCCCTCTCTCTATGGTATTACATTTTACCTCCCTATGGTGGCACTTGAAGTCCACTGAAAGAAGTGTGATTTCTCCCCTTAGAAAACTTTGTGTTAAGCAACACTTATGACCCAGCTGAACAACTTGAGCAACAATGGAAGAGTTGAGTTAAAAAAAAACCCAATAGATGGCATTCTCCTTCTATTTATAATTTTCTCCTTGCCTCCTCATGTGGGTCCCTCCATCTAGCATTTCGACCTCCTTTCCTTAGAAATTTTAATTTCTCTCGAAGGGGTGTGTATTTCATGAGGGGGTGGCCCCCACATTCCAATAGCTAAGTGATTTCGACCTCCCCTTCTCCTAAGTATGATTTCCAAAAACGCATGGGTCCCCCATAATAGCCAAAAATGAAAAATTGTGAATCTTTCTTTATCAAAACTTATTTTAGGAATGAAAATTACAATTCTTCCCTCCCAAATGTTACTTCTCCCCAAGCAACCACACTTTCATGTGTTAAAGTACATGCTCACCCTCCCAAGTGGCATCCTCATCTGGTAAATTATTCCAGCGTACAAAATATTCTTTGATAATTCTGCTCCTCAACTTCCTCTTTCTAGTCTCCAAAATGGCCTCCAGGCCTAGCACTAGGTGCCAATCATCATCAAGTGCAGGTAACTGTAGTGTACCTAGGGGGGATAATATGGGGTACAAAGGGAGGTACCAAAGGGAATAATGTAATAATGGGATGGGCCATAGTAATAAATACGGTGGTTAACCTGTATCATGGAAGGGACCAGAAGTAGTTAGTAATAATGTAATGGGCCCATGGTGTTAGATAGATGGTATTGAGGGAACCATGTTAATGACCCATGGTATCATATGTATGAGGCCTATATAGAGGCTAGAGACTCCCCATTGAGAGATGTGAAGGATTATTGTATGAACAGGCATATGGCTTGTGGAGTGTTCTCCTTCATTAAGGAGTGAATGTATGGTGTTGCCCTACCTTAAGGGTTTGATTAATAAAGAAGCATTTCTATCTATCTTCAATTCTTGTTATTCTTGGGTTTATTTGAATTGTCTTATATTTTCATATCAGATCTATAACAACATCCTATTATTACATTATTCCCTTGGATACCTCCATTTTTACCCCATATTATCCCCCCTAGGTACACTATAGTAACTCTATAGCAATTGTCACATTTTTTCCTAGCAGCTTCTTGAGGCATGAGATGTGAAAAAAATTATGGGTCTTTCTTCCTAGTGGAAGCTTGAACTCATAAGCCTCCTCTCCTACTCTCCTAATCATCTTGTAAGGTCCATAAAAATGTGGTTGTAACTTCTCAACCCCCTTTTTCTTTAGCGTGGGCTATATGTATGGATGCAAATGAAAGAATACCAAGTCCCCATCCTCAAAATTCCTTTCAACCCCGTGCCTATCTGCAAATAATTCATGTTGGTTATGGGTAGTCTACAGGTTGTCCCGTAGAGCCTTGAGGATGTCTTGACTCTCTTGTATCCAATATTTGGGGCCTCGTTGTCAATGAAAGATAAAACATCACATCCATACACGGATCAAAAAGATGATATAATGATGGACATGTGGTAGGTGGTGTTGTAGAAGTACTCTCCCAAGTGTAACCACCTCATCCACGCTTGTTGTTTCCCCTTCACATAGTTCCTCAGATAGCCTTCTAACAATTTTTGACTACCCCAGTCTTCTTGTCCATATGAGGATAATAACTAGTGCTAGGAGTGAGCTCTATGCCCACCAGTCTAAATAGTTCTTACCAAAATGCTCCCATAAAGTGGGTGTCCCTGTCATTGACTATGGTGTTGAGAAGACCATGCAATTGAAAAACATCCCTAAAAATAGCTCTGCAACTTTTGAAGAAAAATGCTGAGTGGGGATGGCGAATAAATGGGTCTACTTCGTCAATCTATCCACCACTATATAAATGAATTTCTCGCCCTATACAGTGAGAAGTCCTGTAATGAAATCCATCGAAATGCTTTCCCACTTCCGCTCTAGAATGGGAAGTGGATGTAGCAACCCAATTGGATGGGTCAGCTCCCCCTTTTTCCTCTAGAAGGCCTTAAAATCCTATACATGTCTCAACACATCCCTTTTGAGGCCTTTCCATGTGAAATGTTCCCGCACCATCCTATATGTCTTCAAGAATCCTTGGTGCTTAGATAAAGGAGAATCATGTGCTTCATGAAGAATCATCTCCCTCAACTATGAACCCAACACCAAAAATATGTGCCCCTTGTAGTAGATGACATCAACCATCACTTGATATTTCTCATCCCCATGAGTTCCCTCCAACATCTCACATGCCCTCAGATCCTTGCAGTACTCCACTAGAATTTGCGCCCTCCAATCCTGACATATACTCATGAGTGAAAGTGTCAAGGGCCTCCTAGACAAGGAAACTTCCACCACACTATGCTTTCCCTTGACATATGTTATTTCAAATTCATAGGCTTGGACCCTTCTGATCCACTTCTTCTATTTGTCATTGAGGCTCTTCTGCTCGAGAAAATGGTGAAGACTATTATGATCAGTCTTCACTCTAACCCTGTTTCCCACCAAGTACTGCAGAAATTTAGCCAATGCATGCATAATGGCCAATATATCCTTGTTACAAATAGAGTACAACCTCTCATGTGAAAGGAGCTTCCAACCCTTGAAAGAAATGGGATGACCACCATGCGACAATATTGTGCCCACGCCTTCACCTGATGCATCACACTCCAAGGTGAACGAGTGAGTAAAATCAGGGAGTGCCAATACCAGGCAACTTCTAATCACCTCATTGAGGTACTCAAATGCTTAATTTTTTATGTTTGTCCATGTGAATTCCCCCTTCTTGGTCAAATCAGTGAGGGGAGTTTCCAACCATGAGAAGCCCTTCATGAACTTCCTATAATAAGTGCATATGCTCAAAAACTCCTCAACTCGGTCACATTCTGCGGTACCGACCAATTCCAAATGGATTTAATATTCTCCTCATGCACACTCACACCATCCTCTCCAATGACATTCCCCAAATAGAGTGTATTTGTCAACCCAAACTCACACTTAGACAGTTTGGCACCTCCAAAATACGTAAAACCACCTACAAGTGTTGTAGGTGTTCCTCCTAAATTATGTTATAGATCAGAACATCGTCAAAGAATGCCAACACAAATCTCCACGACTACTGATGGAACACGTAGTTCATGTAGGACTAGAGAGTGGCAGGTGCGTTGGTTAGCCCAAAGGGCATAACCAAAAACTCAAAATGCCCATAATAGAAGCAAAAAGTTGTCTTGGGGATATCTTTCTCACGCACCCTGCCTAGTCATGCCCTGAATGCAGATATATCTTAGATAACTACTTGGAGCCTCTAAGATCATCCATCAACTCATTAATATAGGGAATGGGGCACCGGTTCTTCAAAGTCTTCTTATTGAGGGCCTGTAATCAAGGCACAACCTTAGCATGCCATCTTTCTTCTTCTCCAAGACAATCGATGAAGAGAAAGGGATAGAACTGGGCTTGATATGCCCCAATTCCAAAACCTCGTGAATGGGCCACTTGATCTCATCTCGGTAGGCCTTGGGATGTTTGTAAGGGGTTGTAATGATTGCATACACCCCTAGATCTAGCTCAATGGTGTGCTCAAATACTTTGTCAGGTGGCCATCTTGGTGGGCTGTCTCAAACACTGTTGGGTAATTGTCCAAGATAGCTTGAATATCTGGGTGAGGTGGCTTGGGAGGACCCCTAACCTTGGAAACCCTCAAATCCACTGCCCACTTGAAGTCCCCATGTCTCAAATCGGCCTCCATCTGGTGTGCTGAAATTATTTGTGGTGGGTATGAGCGCATGCCCCTCAAGCCCATCCAGCTTCTCATCTGGCCCCATGAACTCCATCTCCAACATCCACCCATCACCACATTGGTGTCAGGTACATCCACCATAAAGAAATGATCAGTCACTATCAAAGCGGGGACATATCGGGTACATTACATGGTAATATCCCCCCCCTCAAAATAATTTGTAGTAATTCCCCACCTATTAACCATCTGCGCATCAATGACATTATGGGTAGCTCCACTATCTACCAAAAATTAGACATGTTTCCCCTGCACTATGCCCCAGATCCTCAGTGTAAAAAAAATTGGCACCCCATGCAATGAAGTAAGGACTCCCCCAACTAGTGCGAAAGATGCTCCCCGAGGTGGTGGTGGTGGAGGTGGTTCCCTCACTACATGTGTATCACGGTCACCCCCATCAAACTCTAACTCCACATCATTCTCCTTGCCACTATTAGACATGACCTTAATGTAATGGGCCTTGCCAACCATGCATCTATGACCTTGTACCCAATGTTCTTGACAAGTTAAACATAGTTTCCTCCATATAAGGTCTCTCCTGGTCTCCTCATCCAATTTCCCACACCCCTATTTATCTCTTGGTGGTGGATCCCTGGTGTCACAACCCCTAGGAGGAAAAGAAGCTCGTGGTTGAATCGGTGTCCTGGTCTGGGATCACATCCTGCAAATCTTGAGTACAATTCATGACCTCTAACAATGTGATTGGTTTGCGAGATCTCAGTAACCCACATAAAGGCTCAATCGACCCCTCGACAAATGTGTAAACCCTCCTAGCCTTTGAAAAATTTAGAGTCATCACAGATACCATAAAAAACTCTAATATGTACTGCTCAGGGATTTTGGTTTTGTTTGAGCTGTGTGAACTCTCTAAAGCGGGCCTTTGGGTCCTTCTAGACAAAAGGCTCTATCACCCTTCCTGTTAAGTCCTCATACCAGGTTACGCTTGCATGCCCAAGTGTAGTCAAACCATGAAACCGCTAGTCGTGGACTTCAACCTCCAAGTGTAAAGTAGCCATCTTGATGGCGTCTACCTTTGTCATCCGGATGAGCTTGAAATATGTTTCTAGTTTCTTGACCCAAGCCCTAGCTATGCACTTGGAAGGCCCATCAAATGTGGGAAGGTAGATCCTTCTGATGGTGAGTTGTAACTTTATGCTCTGTGTGTTGGAACCCTCATGCCCCTGTTACAGATCATTTTGTCACATTAGGCAAATGACCATCGTTTTGGATATTTCACTATCCATCAAAGTGTTCCAATTCATACCCCTATAAGTTTAGAATCCAAAAAATCCCAAAGAGATTGAAATTCAGGGATATAAAGGCTCGAAAACCTATTTTTTACTTCTTGTGCAGTTCCCTAGTCCATTTATGCACATATGCAGAAGACACCATCAAAACCTTCACACAAGTATAATCTGTCTGATTCTATGGCTTGCGCACATGACTTAACACATGTAAAAATAAAAAGTAAATTATAGAGGTATTGTTAGTCTAATCTTTCCAAACTAACAAGCTTCAAATGGATGCATATTCAAACCTGATCCCTTCCATCATGGAGCTACTTCCCTCTCATTATGTGGATCTCATCCCTTAGGAAATGGATCCCAAATTTCTCCCTCTTGGTCTATAAAGCTAACATAATCCTGAGGATTGAGGAGGACTATTGAAGGTAGGCTTATGTTGCAGAAATAAGGCTAGGAGGATTTTCATTCAAGGGGAGGGTTGGATATTATGAGAAGAGGCTTGTAACATGATGGATTTGAGGTTGTAAGTTTGTTCTCCATTTTATTTAATAAAAATCAATTTTTATTTCCTAATTATGCCTTTATTGATATCATTTGTGGGATTCCTTGATCACTCACATAGGTTATGATTGATTATTCATTCAATTTATGATATATGTTGAGTTAAACAGTTCATTTACCTTTCATTCTATACACTATATGCTTTGGTTCTGTTAGCGCTTGAAATTTCACCTAGGCTGATATAGACAAATCTCAAGGCTACATCAAACCATTCAGCCTCGTAGCTAGCCCTACGAGGCAGGAGAAGGCTCTCTCCAGTCAAACTCAGTAGATCTTTAAATAGGATGAGCTGACCCAATTAGGAACACTGATATTAGGCTAGTAAACTGATAAAGAGGGTTGATTTGAAATTTTTGGGGTTTTTGGTGGCAATTGGAGGGAGTGCAATTCAGGGTGCGGGGATTGAGCTCAGGGTTTGCAGGTGGGTCTTTAGGGCAAGGTAGGAGTTTGTACTGATGCCTTTAGCTGAGATGAATGATCAAGGAAGAAAAAGAGAAGCTAAAGAGGGCAAACAATGACTTTGAATCCTCTCTAGACAGTGGAAAACATAAACATTAAACAAATTTGAAAGCTGAGCATGGCAAGCATGAATTCAAATTTTATCACTTCATTTGTTTAATAAGCTGCAATAAAGAAAGAGATGGAACACATAAACACACTTACAATTACAATAAGAGAACACACCATCAACACAAGAGTCCACAAGAATCCCAATGATGTCTGCAAAACCCTGGTCTTCCTCTTCCTCAAATTGCAGAGATACAAGTAAAATATACAATAGAGCTTCTCCCTCAAGAGTCCAACCATGAAAATGAGTAAGAGAAGGCATAATATAGAAGATCTAACTCCTTCCCCACTTCTAGGGGTTGAGCTCAGCTTCCTAGGAGCTGTTTCAACTAATTCTAAACTAATCACTAGATAATAGGCAGTCAAAACAACTTGCCTCTAAAACTTAGGAAACCTATCCATGCATTAAATATTTACCATTTACATCAAGGAAACTTCTAGAAGTGTTCAAGGAGAGTAAAAGTATCTAAGTGCCATGAAAATTACACAAAAATCCATCATTTACATGCCTCAAAAGTCAACCAAGGTGAAAACAGTGTTTTGCTGGCCGAACTGGTCAAAACAGGGAAATCTCCTTGACAGGTCACGCACATCACTCTGACTAGTCGCACACATTCACAGCTCTGTTTGAGCACCTTCCTGGTGTCTAAATGAGGTGCAAGATAGCTCGTTGGAAATTTCTATGAGTCTACTTTCCAACCCCACCGGAATTTTTGAATTTGGAGATGATTTGACCCCTCAAAAGTCATTTCTCCCAAGACAGATTTTTGCAACTCAAAATAGGGGCAGAAAGTCAAAATTTGCATGCATTTTGAGCTTTTGGAAGCCCAAATCTCCATAAAATCTGAAACCCATCCATAGGCAAGTGTATTTTTGCATGAAAATTCCAAAAATGCAAAGTTTTCCCCGTTCTGAGTTGCCCCCCATGTATGGTCGCGCGCAGGGTGAGACCAGTCAAATGGCCAAAACCTGTAAAATTCCCAAAAATAACAAAAATGCCTCAAAACTCTCAAAATTTCTTGGGTTTGCTGCTAGGAGGAGGCTAAGGAGTATCATGGTGAGTGAGAGAGGCCTCAGCCAAAATACAGAGCGGGTTTGTCTTCTTCCTCCCTTTGAGAGCCTCGGTCAACCTTCTTTGAAGAATCTTCATCCTTGCCTTACAAACATGCATCCTTGCCCAATAATGATTCTTCATGTTCTTTAGCAGCTTCTTTTCTTGGTTGGCCTTTGCCAACAACCTCTCTAAGTGTGTATTCACCCGGATAAGCATGGATTCCCTCTCCTTGGGAAGCAAGTCACCGGGCCTCCTACGGTTGATGACTCGATCACTTCGAATCCTCCACAGCTCATCCAACTCTTTCTCATCCTCAAGTTGCTTGTTGCGCTGCTCAAGATAGTTTATTGTCCATTGGGCCATGTTGAGCTTCTGCTATAACAAGCGGTTTTCCGCCTCTCTCTGTCGGATGATCTCATGCAAATCTGAAGTGGGGGAGCGAGCATCAAGATCAATGATGTCAACCTGTGTGTCACCGGCTCTCTCCTTCTCTACCATGGGCTGTTTTCCCTCCCGTACTGCTGATGGAGAACGCGAGGCCCCTTCCACCTGGTGTGGAGATAACACTCGCTGACCTGTAAATGATGATGGCGAGACCCCTTCCACCTGCTGTGGAGAAAGTACTCGCCGAGATGCTGCAAACAAGGCCCTCAGGCCTTTCTGATATGTAAGTTGTGGTGAGGAAGCAACATGTCTCGGAACAGTGATCTCAGGTTGGTGTGAAGGACCTCCCTCCTCATAAATGGCCTCTGGCTCTGGCTGTAGTGGCCCTGTAAAGAACCCATGAGAAATGAAGTCTGCCGATGGAATGCCCTGCTGACTCAACTGATGGGAAACAATGAGCTGGATGAGACCATGATGGCACAAACTCCTATACTGCTGAGCTGGGGACCACCTCTGAAACACGGACACCATTCTCTGAATATCCTGGAAGAAGAAAACCGGGATGTTCATCATCCTCACTCGGGTAAAGTGCATCAACAGGCGAATGTGATAAGAGAAGACCTGTGAAAATCTCCCCTCACATGTGAAGTAATGCATGATAAG
>APFE031317623.1:0-13875 GCA_000404065.3 Pinus taeda | reverse complement strand
ATATTTTTAATAGAAAACATCTCAAGACTGTGTATTTTCCAACACTTCACTAATTTTGGAACCCAGATTTTGGAGGGTGATATCTTGAATTTTACCCAATGAAATTGAGCACATGAGGGCTTGTTGGAAATCTTATATCATCGAGAAGGATATGGAAGTGGTTTTATGACTCAATTTGGTCATTAACCACTAAAAAAAAAAACATAATCTACAACTACGAATTTGCAACCAAAAATCATGTTATGAGTTTGTTTTGGAGAGTTTTTGTTGGTCCAAAGTGGGTTGTTGTTGCAAATTCATAATAGAAGATCAATTTTTTGAATCTTCTCATCACAAGAAAGCAAGGGAAAACATAGATTCGGTTTTATTAAATTATTAAATTAAATTTGGATCGGTTAGTTTTTTTTGACAATTTTGGAAATGTTAGCTTTTCTCCATTTTAATTGGTTTTAATTTTTATTTTGATTGGTTAGTTGTGGAGATTGGTGGAAACGATGAGGCAAAGAAATCTTGGAGCAAAGGATTTCACTAGCAAAGAAGAGAAAGGGATTCTTTCCAACTAAAATCAAAGATCTCAACCATTGTTTCAACAACTCTCCTTTTTGGGCATTTCTTTTTGTAATTATAAATAACAATTGGGACAAGGAGAAAAGGTTTTCAATTATTTGCAAAAAGATAGGTTTTGAACTATTGTAGATGACTCAATTTTGTATAAAATTGGATATATTTGGACTAGATATTGAGAGGTGTATTCCAACTCCAAAATTTCATGATATCATGGAATTTTTTTAGAAGTCATGTACTCAAAAGCTATGATCAATTCTACCACTTTTGTGCACTAATCTCAAAGTTAAAGGTTGATTGAAGGTCTTCATTTGAATTTAATTTTGATTGAATGGGTGGATGTTGATTGTAGGAATTTTTTTTTTTTTATGAAGGGCCGTGATCGATTTTTTTCCAAATATTCTTTGTTTAATAGCTTAATCGATGGATTCAATGGGACGGAGTGTGAAGAGTTGTGGTAACATGGCAATGGGGGTCATTTGATCCTTCTAAGACTTCATCTGAAATGAAGTGTGCAAATCGTGGTGATCATGGTGTTTGAAGAGTGCACATCACATTATAAATTCAAAACCCAAGCCATAGTATGGTTGATCAAAATTTTCAATACCCAAGACAACAACGGTTTTTAAAATATTAAAGACATCAACGTTGTCTAGTATTTCTTAGCTCAATTTCATTATGTATTGCTCAATAGGTTGTGTATTGTTTAGATCATATTGTTTGGATTGGAAAATCAAGCGAATGAACATATTATTTTGTAATGGTGTCAATCTTTGCATCAAATTTCATGGCGAGATACATGAAAAAATACCAAGCCACTACATGTACACATACAATGATCTGAGTGGTAAGATGTCCTTCCATATATGTATGCAGAATTTGAGGTATCTTCCTAATATGAGGTGGATTTCACAGTGAGCAATGTAAATGCAAAAATGGGTATCGAACATTGAAGTCACAAATTAATGTAACTCGTATTTCAATAAGATTCTTCTTTTGTTTAATTTTTTTATTTTCTTTTTCCTTACAATAAGATTGATAGAGAATGTGGGGTTGTCTTAGCTCATTATATTGATAGTATAAAACTGGTTTCAAAATTAGTAACTGAGTGAATTCGAATTCTATAGCTAATTATTCCACTCTTATCCTTGCCAATGTAAAAATAACTCAACGATCCTCTAGAGTCTCTAAATGATCTTTTGATAGAATTTGGGGCAATCTATATGCTATCTCTAAATGATCTTTAGATAGAATTTGGGGTAATCTATATGCTATTGAGTAAGAGAGAACAAAGTTGTATAGTTTGATATTGAATTTGTTGTGAATTGTTTTAAATATTTATCTTTTCTTCCCACCTTATGTTCTGTAAAAAGAAATAAAAAGAATTAAGGTTTGTTAAATGAAAACAAAATTTAGTATCTAAATTCTTTAGAATATTTGATGTTTACCAAAAATTATGAGTGCCAAAGTGAAACTGAAGTTCTTCCTTTGTAAGCATAAATAAGTTTAAGAGAAATACTACAAAGAGGGTGTGAAGAAGAGATTACAAAATAAAAAGTGCAAAAGAGGAAAGCGCGTAAATTTTGTTAAAATCCTACAGACCAAAAATAACACATAAGCATGGAGATGAGGTCGGATGATCACACATCGGGAAACATTTAATTGAAATATAGGTGATTGTAATTTGTGACATAACATGTGCTTGAAATATCTTTTGTTTTGATAGGATTTTGACTTTTGAATGTAATATATTAATTACTGTATGTTTTTTTTCATTGCTTTGTGCAGAACAATGTTCCAACAAATATTGTTCCAGAAATACATCTATAAGGAACACAATCTTTGTTTGTTCCTTAAGTCCAACCACTACCAATTAACTACCAAAAGTCATTAAACCATGAGAACAATGAACACTTTAACTACAAATTTCAAAATTTAGTTGTTTCGCTAAAATAACAATTCATTAAAATCTTTGTTTCCTTGGATGTTGTGCATTTCCTAGTTTTTCATGTGTTGCAAATATTGTTGGTATTAAAATTATTTGGGAACATTCTTTTTGCATAGAGGGCATTCATGGAATTGGAAACAAAAAGTGTTGCAGAAATTATGGAAAAGATGTAATTATGCAAAAAAGGCACAATGATGTGATTCAATAATTTGCGGCATCTGATGTTTTTGCGAATAATAGAACTAGCATTTGCACCAGATGTTGCAAAGGAAACGCCGTAAGGCATAAATTGAAGAACACAAATACAACAAAAGAATACTTTGATAAAGAATACAAATATATTGAATGCTCAAATCAATGCCCCATTCACTGGAACCACTTAGTAAACATATCTATCAACATTATGATTATACACAATGATCAAGAAATTTCCCATATACAAACAACACCTTCCACAACAACCTTTTGTCACATCCACATCTTAAAAAATGCCTTGGAACGTGATTGGAATCTCCCATATTGTCTTTTTCATTATGCAGATAAATCTTCCATATTGCTATTTTCATCATGAATATTGTTAGTTCATTGTTGTAAAGTGCTGTTGTGTTAAATTCAATACTATAGGTTCGACAAGTGAAAAGCATTCCTCAATTAGCATAATATGCATTTTTCTGTCACCATGTATTTTTCAGTCAAAGAGCACAAGTAACAGATTAACATGTATTTTCATAGAGCCAAGCAATCTACGCCTTATCTATAAAGTAACAAAAACATTTTGGAATAAGTTTAGTATTTCAAGCGGTGGGATTAAAGGAAGACACTGAAAAGGTAAGTCAGTGGATATTGGAAAATGGATTCAAAGTGATTGCTATTGTGGGTATGGGAGGACAGGGCAAAACCCTTTTGGTGCAAGAGGTATTCAACAACCAAAATGTTCGAGACAGTTTCGACCAATTTGTGTGGCTTACAGTATCACCCAAATTTTTCATTGAAGTGTTGCTGCTATCGACGTTCAGACAGATAAAAGCGTTTGAGGAAAAAGAAGGGGGTGTAAAGGGAATTCACGGTAGAATTAACAAATATTTTGAAGGAATGAATAAAAATCTAGAACGAAGACATTGTTTATTTGTTTTAGATGACTGTGTTAGATCTAAGTCATACTTCCATCCAGTCATTGTCCACGTCTATTGGGAACCTAAAACATTTGAAGTTCCTAAATTTATCCAAAACAAACATCAAAAAGCTGCCCAACCGCTTGAGTAGTCTGCAGCGTCTCCAATTTCTTGATGTTAGTTGGTGTCAACAGCTGTCTAGCATGCATTTGGGGGTTGAAGCCCACAGATATATAGTGTATCTCAATGTGAAGGGCTGCAGAAAGATCAGACATTTAAACACATATACAGAGACCATAAAATTGATTTGATACAACAACGACTATGGCAGGGTAAGCAACATTACATGCATACTTAATTATAAGGCAGACGAACCTGAAGGCCAACACCACTACATTACAGTTCTAACTTGATAGTTCCATAATACTTCAAGTCTACTTCTTTGCTGCATTATTCCTATTACCAAAATTAGCAGCAGCTTTGGTTGCACTGTCAAGAACCCCAACAACCATTAGTGCTCCTGTTGCAAAATAACTATTGTTGACAGGTGTTGTTCCTGCATTGCAAGCTGCATGCCCAGCTATAATCAAACCTGCTTTTGACATCTTTCCGAAGAATTTGCCAAAATATGCCACCTTTGCTGCAACAATGTCCATCACTTGATACTTCTCGTCTAACTCTTTGGCTTTGCCTAAAGTATCCTTTCCTAGGGTATAACCTTTTGAAAGCATTGTTGTAACCACTTTTACTGCCTAGTTAGCAAAATGGAACAAAAAATCTCAGTTTCTTATCAAGGACTTCAAACTGTCCAATAATAATGAGATTGGGCTCGAGTTCAATAAGTGAGCATTACAAAATTGGGAAAAATGATTTTCTCAATTTGAAGTCCTTGATAAGCAATATGGAAGATTTATCTGCATAATGAAAAAGGCAATATGGGAGATTCCAATCACGTTCCAAGGCATTTTTTAAAATGTGGATGTGACAAAAGGTTGTTGTGGAAGGTGTTGTTTGTCTATGGGAAATTTCTTGATCATTGTGTATAATCCTATTGTTGATAGATATGTCTACTAAGTGGTTCCAATTAATGGGGCATTGATTTGAGTGTTCAATATATTGGTATTCTTTATCAAAGTATTCTTTTGTTGTATTTGTGTTCTTCAATTTATGCCTTACGGAGTTTCCTTTGTAACATCTGGTGCAAATGCTAGTAAATAAAATGATAAATACAAATGGATGTTGACTAATAAAAATAAGAACAAAGTAGTATATATCCATAGTATTAATTAATTTTCTTCCCAGATCCTTGAAATGAACACAGGCTTATTTTTCACCCTTATTATGACATCATAGATTGGGTGGTTTGGTAAGTTGCATTTATGTTTTTTAATCCCTATTTTCGTATTGTGACACGATATATTTGGTTAGGTTAGTATTAGGTTAGTATAACTGCTCAATACATTGTGTACAGAAGCCATGGTGTGGGATTTTGATTTTAAGCATTTATTGGTTCAGGACCTAACTTCATTGGCCAAATTTGGATAAATGTTAAGTCAATTACCACGTTTTGTTGTATGAGCAGATATTTATCTGGTCTTGAAGAGGTACTATGAATAATAATTTTTTATGTTCCAAGAGGTACTATGAAGAATAATTTTTGATGTTCCATCTAGTTTAGTAGGCCGTAGATCGTTTAGAGGGTTAGTTAAGTTGGTTTAGCCCCTGTTGATTAGGCACTATTGTTAACTCTACTATTGAGACATTATTGGTAACTCTGCTATTGAGAGGTCACATATTCAATTCTTTTGACACTCTTGAGGTTAGGCTATGTTGTTGACTTGGTAGGAAGTGGTCCCTTTGGGTGGATTTGGCTGGTACAAATATCTTGTGGAGGTAGTGGTCACTGATATGGTCTCTGGGGACTATCAGATCTAATCTATGATCTCTGGACCATGAACCAGATACCACCTAGAAAAATAAAATAGGTAGTGGATACCCACAGAGAGAAAAACATAGTAAATAATGTATGGAAAAATAAAATAGGTAGTAGATACCCAAATAGAGAAAAACATAGTAAATAATGTATGTGTTTTTCTTGATTGATGCTGTGTGTTTACATTAGTAACTCATATTACCGAGTCAATAATTTTTTTTCTCTCCTTAGTGTTAATTTGATAGTCCAAGTGTACCCTCCTTTTTCTAATTTGTAGTCGGATAGAGATAATTTTAGTCGAGCTGTCTATGCAGTACACGTTATATTATCAACAAGATTGAGTAGAGTTTTTTTGGGTGAGAAATTCCTCCTTTGATGATGGTAATGTTTATAACTAAGTTTTTGAAACAGATAAAAACTAGTATTTTCTGGGCTTTGTAATGACTAGGTTAGGTAAAGTACTCTTATATCAAGAATTTGAAGCAACCAAAGCTTTTTTCCAAGGGAAAAATTGAATTTTTTTATTAAGAGGATAAAGTTTTACATACGTAAGATGCGGTAAGAATTCATGATGAAGACTGAATCCAAGAATTCATGATCAAGGCTAA
Source organism: Pinus taeda (assembly GCA_000404065.3). Classification (NCBI taxonomy): domain Eukaryota; kingdom Viridiplantae; phylum Streptophyta; class Pinopsida; order Pinales; family Pinaceae; genus Pinus; species Pinus taeda. The sequence goes on along the minus strand of APFE031317623.1, from coordinate 7,710 downwards.
ATCCACAATACGTAAAAACTGAATATTGGCATGTACCACTAAAAACAGTTGCTGTAATATGTAAAAAGTGAGAGCATAGCATACTGAGAAAAGTGGAAAAACATAACTTAATACCAAAAAGCACAAAAAAACACATAAATAGTCTGATACCATATAAATGCGTCTCTCTGAGCATTGGAGAAAACCTGTTCATATCAAAAAATAATTGGTTAAAGTTCATCATAGTCTGAAGGACATATACAGCAAACACATAAACACTGCATATAACAACTAACATTGGCATGTACCACTAAAAACAGTGGTTGTGAGAGCAAAATGAAACCACATCTGACAACCATTAACCATTTGGTGGTTGATACTTCTCGATGACCTGCCCATTCACTGATTCTGTTATATGCCAGACGTCCAGAGCCTGTTGTAAACCTTTTTTAGAAAGGAAATCCGGTTCAGCGTTCTTCTCTGTGAAAATTTGAGAGAAAAATCAACAAAACCAGATTTTAAGCATGAAATTTATTCTAAAATAGGAACTGAAATAAGATTTGACAACGCTGCACATTGTTTATCCAATTTATTTGCACATTGTTTATTGAATTTATTGCATTCAGAGTCACCAAAAATCTGAACCAACACAAAAGGAGTTTAAGAATTTATACCAATGCCCACAGAGGTTTTGAGAGATCTGTGATCATTAACATGAATGAAAATGCCAGCCCTACATCTATCCTGTGCATGAGAGGTGCCACCAAAATAGGCAAGGAACATACAGTCTGATTTATTCTTTGCGGATGTTCCTTTGGATTAGAGAGGGGGTGGTTTGAGGAAGCAATTAAAAAATGGAGGTGCATTGCACTGCAAGGGTAGAAACCTGATCTTGGAAAATTCCTTTGTTCTGGGCCAGCCATATACCTTAGCAGATAATGAGGGGTATGTTCTTAAAATGATTTTCATTTGAATTAAACCATCAATTTTGCCAAGTAGAACCATGCCAATTGAGTTTGATACCCAAAATATTCCCATGCGAGAACCACTTCCAACATGTTTAAAATCGGTTGCATCCAACTGGTCCCCGTGACCAGAAAATCCAGTACCTCCTTTTTCCAGGGTGATCAAATGCTTTTCTTTGCAGCTTCTATTGCAGACAAAACAAACCCCATCTAATTTAACAAATTTCTCTGCACACTTTTTGCAATAAATATGGCCACAAGTGTTGATTGCCATTAGTGTATGCCTGTTTGTTAGTGTATCTTTGCAACTAGGGAAAATAGAACTGGCCCCCAAAACCTCATATTTTTTATCATCTGGATCTTTGGTAAAAATAACTGCAAAAAGAGACTTCAACTTCAATTTCTCTTTACCCTCTAGGCAGATTGTATCAAGTGAAGGTGCCTCAACTTTTGCTTGAGCCTCGGGAGTTGTTGATGGCAGCCAAAATGCTTTCATTGTCCAAAGAGCCTCCGTTTCAAATGAAGTCACTTTAACACTATTGGCCCCATGAAAACTATTTTTTTCTCGAATGTGATTTTTGTCATTATATTGAGGTACAACACCATTGTTTTGTTGATCAAATGCATCAAGTTCCTGTTGCCTCTTTAACAACAACTTCTCTTCTTCCTTCTCCTTCTCCTGTTTGTGATGTGCTTCATAGCTTGCAAGTTCCCTGTCAAATCATACACCGATAACACCAGCAACTTACAATACCCAATCATAAAAAATTTAAATTGAAAACCTAAATATATCAGATATTTTGTACTCTCAACATTGAAGTGCCGGCAACCTAAACTAGTCATTCTACTGATAATGAATAGGGATAGAATCCCAGCAACACTCGTTTCTACCATGTAGTATCCAAACTTCTAGCTTAAACTATATGCAACAAATAATATGACCCCATAGTCAAAATATGCACAGTGACATCCAAAGCTCAATGCAGAATAATGTCAATTGTGATCAAGCTCGGTACTATGATAACTGAGCCATACAAATGTCCAATTACATTGAATCCAGATTAACTATAACAAGAGCCATCAAAGCAGACTAATGTCAATTGTAATCTACCTTGGTACTATGATAACTAAGACATACAAATGTCCAATTCCATTGAATCCAAATTAACAAGAGCCATCAAGAAATAAATGGAATAATATTATAATCCTGTTGGCCATCTAATGCAAATCTGAAATTCCCAACAAATCAAAAGGCAGTGTCATTCATACAAAATGTAACCATATGGTTCCTTCAAAGAAAATAACATAGACCCTGGACAGACATAAGAGCTTTATTCTCGCAGGTGGACCCAGGCAAAGAAGGTCTAGTAACCAGTCCAACAGGCTGCAGTCTGAAGCAAGTTGAAGCACTTGCAGTGATGATGACACAGTTAAAATGAAATTTCAAAAATAAATTGAAAAGTTGTTGACAAATTCAAAAGAAGAGGTAAATGGAGCAAATCAAAGGCCGGATTCCCAAAAAGCAAAACGCTGCAACGCTGCCTGCAAATGATAAGGCCTCCAGACATTTCAATGAAGAAATCATTTAACCCTCCTTTTTCCAACACATAATTCAAATTATGGTAATACTGTGTTCATCTGTTATATCTCTTGATTCTAACCTTTAAAAAAATGAGTAAAGTCAAAACAAAACGCTGCAACATCACCTGCAAATGATAAGGCCTCCAGACATTTTAATTGAACCCTCTTCTTTTTTCTAGAAGATAATTCAGGATATCCTTCTCCACACCTTAAGTTGGGCCTGGAACGGTGCCTCAAAGGTTGATGTAGCTAAAAAGAAAGATAAAGCGTAATATGGCTACATATAATAGGAAATGTACCACAAAATACAAAGGATAGCTGAGACAATAAAATTTAGCACATGGGCAAAACGCTAAACATGAGCTCTACCCTATCATTTATGGCCATCACCCTAGTTTCAGAGGGAAACGCCTTACCGCGTAATAATTTATTTATTGATTTATACTTTAATTTATTGGAAAAAAAATACTTCATTGAAGGGCCCGGAATCACCCTTGAATCTGGAAATCGATAGATTCGAGACTTGCTGGATTCGGGCTTTCGAGGTAATTTCGTTTCGACTCCTCGCTCCTTTGAGTTGACTAATGCTAAACTTTAACTTGTTGTTTGTAATGGACAAATTGGAAGTGCAAGCTTACTAGGCATTATTTCTTCAGTTTTCCACTTCTAAACTGGAAAATGAAAAACTCGACAATTTTCTGGGTTTTCCTACTAAAGCACATAATTCAATGTTTCTGCCAGATTTAACGAAATTCGCTAAGTAATAGCACAACTTCCATTGAAATTTGAAGTGTCTAGTGTTTGTTACGCCTCTTCAAATATTTTGGGCTTTTTAACTTTAATTTATCAACTCCCAAGAAAAAGAAATAGTATATTCAGACTACTTTGCGAGCTCTTAAGTTTGAGCTTGAAAGAGAGAGTGATTATAGATATCCGTTTCGGTTGGGAAGCTTGAGCCTTGATCTTTGTGCCTGTAAATGTAAGTCCACAACAAATGTCAAACGCTGTCTTCTGTCGTTTATTTAATTTCGCTAGAAGTTCTAATTACTCTATGGTTCTGAAACCACACTTTTTCATTTGAACCGATATATAGCATGGCAAGGTTACGAAACTTTAATATGAGTCTTAAACTTTGTAATTGAAAATGCAATTCCACACGAAAGACCAAACCAGGTCTTTGCTATTTACTTTAATTTTTTCCAATAGGTTTCAGTAATGCATTTGGAAATAAATTTCTGTAAAGCCACACGATCCGAAATTTAAAGATTATTAGTTTTAGTTGACAGTATAGAAAAAGACCATATCTAGTTCTTGAAAGTTTTTTACTGCAAAACACACAAATTTTCTCACTATGAAAAGAAAGGGTGTGGGGGAGAGGATCTATATCAAAGCATGCCTATATAACTTTTTAATGTCATATGCCCTTTTGTTTTGACTGGAGAGTTTTGTAGAAGTACATTTAACATTTTAGAAGGGTACAAGAACTTATTGAGCTGAAATTTCAATTTACAAGCAGTCTTCAATCACAATTCTAAACCTATATCTGCAAATATGTGGTCCGCATATCAATTGTATTTCCTCTGGCACAAGATTCAGCATGAAAGGAGATAAATGATCAGTAGGCCTGCTATGGGACCTAGGAAAAGCTGTGCCACGGGTCATGAGAAAAGCCGTGCTGAACAGTTAAAACTTCCATTTATATGTCCTCAAGTGTTGGCACTAGTCATGGATGATTCAAGGTGATATGAAATACAATATATCATCCTTAATTTCTGATTTGGATAAATATTATGTATGCTGCAACTTTGGCCGCAGTATGATATATCATCCTTAATTTTTTATTAGAATAAACGTTATGTATGTTGCTACAACTTTGGCCATAGCTTGACATTGAGACATGGTTATTTCCAACTATCAGTCAGTCTACTTGGTTGTCTTGCTTTTCTATTACCTACTAGCAACATAAATAGTTCAAGTGTTTACCTGGAACATTTTTTAATTGCATTTATTTGTGAGTTTTCTATATTTAGACAATAGTTTCTTATTTTTTCAGATTTTCCAAAGGACAATTCTATCCTTGTTGCAAATCCGAAAGCTAGAGGTTTTGCAGATACCATTATATTGACATAAATAAAATGAATGATGTATTGTTGTTCTCAGATGACCTCTATCTTAGACATGGTTTCTGACAAAGTTTAGCTCTACATTGTCGAAGCAGTGTGAATTTGACTATAAAACAAGAATGGATGGTGAGCAACTGACTACATTTTTGCTTTGTCATATTTTTTAATTTAAAATAGGCTTGTTCCTGACTTTTGTCTGCAATGCTAATTTTTCTGTTCTTGAATTATATATAAAATTATTGTCATGTTGAAGGATTCAATCACGAGGCTATCCTGGTTGGATTTGAGCAGTCTGGAGATGAATATATCGTTTATGGCCCTCTTGCAATGGTTGCTTCTGGTTCTTCTCTCACAAAACATTGAAGAGTTGGTTTCCTTGGTTATACAGACTGCTTTTTCAGCTGCATTTCTGGGGTTTGAGATATATAAAATTTGGGGCACCAATCTCTGGCATCATAACCGAGTTGCAGAAGGTCAAAGGATTGTTCTAACGAGGGGAAATTTACTTACCGTTCAAATCATCACAATAGTTCTAAGCATAACTCATTCCATGACCACTATTGTTCATTGCTGGGTTGCTTATCATGGCAGACAACATCATGCCAGTTTTCCTCACATGGTGTTTCTATGTTCTCAAGCAACGACTTGGTCACTTTCACTTCTTCTTATCAGTTTCGAAAAGAGGTCTGGGTCATCTTCACATCATTTTCTTTTGAGAGGCTGGTGGGTCTCTAGTTTCGTCCTGTGGGTATATGAAATGCTTTCACGTGCAGCTTCGTTCATGAGTGACAACTCTCATTCATTTCATATCATATTCAATGATTCCATATTGTTTGCGACTCTGCCACTAATATCAACACTTTTGGCGATTGCTATCCAAGGTTCTACAAAAGTAGTACTGATGGAAAATTCTGATACTCTTTCTAAAAATTTATTAACTGATAAATTATCTTTCCCTCAGAAGAAGAACTCTGGAACCCTAACAAGTTATGCTGGCTCAGGATTTATAAGCAGGTTGACCTTTTTCTGGTTGAATTCTCTGCTGGCTGCATAGTCAAAATATGCATAGTGGCATCCAAAGCTCAAAGCAGATTAATGTCAATTGTGATCAAGCTCGGTACTATGATAACTGAGCCATACAAATGTCCAATTCCATTGAATCCAGATTAACTGTAACAAGAGCCATCAAAGCAGACTAATGTCAATTGTAATCTACCTTGGTACTATGATAACTAAGACGTACAAATGTCCAATTCCATTGAATCCAAATTAACAAGAGCCATCAAGAAATAAATGGAATAATATTATAATCCTGTTGGATCTGAAATTCCCAACAAATCAAAAGGCAGTGCCATTCATACAAAATGTAACCATATGATTCCTTCAAAGAAAATAACATAGACCCTGGACAAACATAAGAGCTTTATTCTGACAGGTGGACCCAGGCAAAGAAGGTCTAGTAACCAGTCCAACAGGCTGCAGTCTGGAAGCAAGTTGAAGCACTTGCAGTGATGATGACACGAGTTGAAGCACTTGCAGTGATGATGACACGGTTAAAATGAAATTTCAAAAATAAATTGAAAAGTTGTTGACAAATTCAAAAGAAGAGGTAAATGGAGCAAATCAAAGGCCGGATTCCCAAAAAGAAAACGCTGCAACGCCGCCTGCAAATGATAAGGCCTGCAGACATTTCAATGAAGAAATCATTTAACCCTCCTTTTTCCAACACATAATTCAGATTATGGTAATATTGTGTTCATCTGCTATATTTCCAGCACATAATTCAAATTATGATAATACTGTGTTCATCTGTTATATCTCTTGATTCTAACCTTTAAAAAAAATGAGTAAAGTCAAAACAAAATGCTGCAACCTCACCTGCAAATGATAAGGCCTCCAGAGATTTTAATTGAACCCTCTTCTTTTTTCCAGAAGATAATTCAGGATATCCTCAATTTTTTCATCTTAATACACAGAATCAAGACATATAATAGATTAATACACATAATTCAGAATCAAGACCTATAATAGATTTATACACAGAATCAAGAGATATAACAAATGAACACTATATTGCCATAACCTGTTGATTCGAAATCCCGAGTCTTCCAGATCGATGGTAGTCTTCCAACGAAATTATTTCCACCCATACAAATTGGTTATTTCCCAATATATCCACCACCATACCATGTGTTGCAACCCTGCAGACGGATTCCAGAGTTAATGAGAGTCTGGTAAAGCTCCGTCTCAGCCGGAGAGAGGAATGCATAGGCAGAGAAGTGATAGTCATTCAGGGATCTGCAGCCATCGCAACATCGATGATGTTAAATTTGTGAAGTAAAGCAGAGGCTATGGAAGTAACGATGAAAGGATCGAAAGGAGGAGGCAGGGGACAACTCTGCATATCCCACCAGAATGATGATCAATGGAATGTGATAACACTTCCAAGGAGATTGATCGCACTTCAAAGTAAATGGGAGCTAAACGGTTCAGAGGAATTGATCGACGGTTTAAGTTTTTGTAATCATCCAACATCTAATCCTACGGTGTCCAAGGATGGGTAGGTAGGCAAAGAGGGGGATGGGTTTCAGAGGGAAACGCCTTACGGCGTAATAATTTCTGGGATGGTTGACAATTTACGACATTGAGTTTGGAATGTCGAAACAAGTGTTTCTAGAGGAAATTTTGTAGACAACCTTATTACTGATAGAGAATCTATGCACGGTCCCTCTGGTTGGACAAGGCAGGTGCTGCAAGTGGATTTACTTTAGTGGGATTTATACATTTGAATATACATTTTGTATTTGGTTAACGCATCTTTTATTTTATTTTATTTTATCGTTTCTCCTCTCTCTCTCCCCCTCCCCCTCTTTCACCTATGCCCCCTCTCTATATATCCTCCCCCCCTCTCTCCCTCACTCCATCCCCTCTCTCTTCCTCTCCATCCCACCCTTTGTCTCTCCTTCTCCCCCTTCATACGTCCCTCTCCCTCCCTCCCTCTCTCTCTCTCTCTCTCCCTCCCATCCTCCCACTCCCACCCTCTCCCCCGCTCTCTCTCCCCC
>APFE031317619.1:4893-26423 GCA_000404065.3 Pinus taeda | reverse complement strand
TATATGGAGTAGTCTTCTGCCATGCTATACCACACTTCTTACAGAATTATTCAAATTCCTTGCTGCAGAATTCTCCACCATTATCTGTCCTCAGTGGCTTTATCTTCTTCTCTGTCTGATTTTCCACCAGAGCCTTAAATTATTTAAACCTATCAAAGACTTCAGAATTCTTCTTAAGGAAATATATCCATGTATTCCTTGAGAAGTCATCTATAAATGATACATAGTACACTGACTTACCCAGTGATGGAACCTTCACAGGTCCAAACACATCACTGTGCACAAGCTGTAATATGTTTCGTCCTCTTACAACCAGAGGGGAAACTCACCCGATTCTGCTTCCCATATACACAATTTTCACAGAAATCAAAATCCAAAGCGCTATTACTCATACCTTCTACCATACCTTTACATGAAGTATTCGAAGGCCCTTCTCTCCAATATGTCCAAGCCTTTGATGCCACAGCATGGTCTTCTCTCCAGAGACCACTAGATTTTCTGCTCCATTTTCAGGAACCATAGAACTATTGCACCCATCAACAACAGTGCTACCTTGCAGCTTGTACAGAGTTCCAATCCGAACTCCCCACATCAATACCAGTGCTCCTCAAACCATCTTGCAGGTATCCTTCTCAAACACTGTCTTTACACCTGCATCATCCAACTTGCTTACCGAAATCAGGTTTCTGGCCAATGTAGGAATATGCAGAACACCCGGAAGGGTTCTAACCCTTCCACCTTGCAACTTCAACTTTACTTTTCCGCGACCAATGATTCTAGCCTTCCTATCATCCCCTAAGAAGACATCACCACCATCATATTTCTCATACTCACAGAACCACTCTCTATGGGGAGTGAAGTGAAAAGGATGCACCTGAGTCAATCAACCATGCCTCATGATCTACATGTGTACTTGAAGAAGCCAAGTACACATCCCCACCTTCATCTGAGGTGGTTTTTGCCTCTGCAGAAGGAGCATCATCAGATCCCTTTCCTTTATCAGGAGCTTTAGATTTACACTCCATTCTGAAGTGCCCTTCCTTTCCGCATTTCCAGCACACCACCTTTGTAGGTTTTCCTGGAGATTTAGATCTCCCTCTAGATTTAGATCTCCCACTCGATGACTTATTTTTGTTCCTGTTCTGGGACCGTCCTCATACAGACAAGGCTCACCATTCTGGTTGTCCATATTTTTCCTTCTCATCTCCTCCGTCAGCAAGGCTGAGACTATTTCATCAAACTGCAAAGCAGTTGCATTGCTACCTATTGCAATAACAGACTATCCCATGAATCTGGTAGAGAACACAACAAACTGATGCACTTATATTCATCTGAAATTTTAATATCAACAGATGATAACTGACTTACCACAGTATTAAACACATTCAAATTCTCTGTCACTGACTCTCCATCTTTCATCCTCAGGTTATACAACTTTTTCCGCAGGAACAGTTTATTCACCATAGACTTAGATTGGTACAAAGTCCCTGACTTGTCCCACAGAGCCTTCGCCGTAGGTTCCCCTGATACATTCAACAATACTGAATCTGAGACACACAATCGTATTGTGCTCTTTGCCTTCCGATCCAACTTCCTCCATTCTTCATTGGTCACTCTCGTTGGTTTAGTACTCAGATCTACCGCGATCCACTGATCTTTATCCACCAACAGATCCTCCATCTTGAGTTTCCACAACTCAAAACTCTGACCATTGAACTTCTCAATATCTTTCCGCTACTCACCATCTTCTTTCACCACCAGAATCAATCTCGTAGATCTCCCACTAACCAGGGTCTACCACAGGCCCGAGCGAAACCCCACAGCAACAAAGGCGTCCCGTTGAAGCCAAAACAGCTCTGATACCAAATGTAGGTTTTAACCCCGTACAAAAATTACCTGCATACGAATTCTAAATCACAGGAAAAATAAAAATGCGAGAGCATAACACATAAAACACATGTACACAGAGATTTTCCACTGGATCCCAAAACCGAGACTACCAGCTTGATTTTTCATTATTTTCCTTTCAATTCTGCATTAACCACTGAATAGATGTACATGTAAGCTGGTAAATCAAGGCGGAAAATATTCTCACCAATTTTCTCAAGTATCTTGAAAAGCCCATACCTTATTGGCTTCAGCTTCTTTTCTTCACCTTGCATTCTGTCCTTACTGATACAGCCAGACTTGATCACAAACTTGGAAGCTATGCTCCATCCAATGCTTATCATGCCTTTCCTTGTACTTGGCTTGGCTCTTTTCCAATTGTTCCTGCACTACTGGGTGAATTTCTTGGATCTGTTCAATGAACCTAGTTGCTTTGTCCACATCATTGTGTCCATCAACTGCTATTTATTTTTCAAAGAAAAAATCCAAGGGAGACCTCAGTATAAAACCAAAACAAGTCTCAAAAGGAGATCTTTGTGTAGAAGAATGCTTGGCATGGTTGTAAGCATGTTGTACATAACATAAATGTTCATCCCAAAGCTTGGGATCCTTACTGCAATAACCCCTAAGCAACTGGATCACTATCTTATTGACCACCTCTATTTGGCCATTTGTTTCCTGATGAAAGGTTGTGCTCTTCTTTAGTCTGGTGTCCATCAATTCCCATAGATTTGACCAAAACTTCCCAACAAATTAGGAGTCTAGATTAGATGCTATGGAAGTGGGTAACCCAAAATTCACCCAGACATGCTGAAAGGACAACTTTGCTATTTGTTCAACTATAATCTGTTTGTTACAAGGTATTAAAATACACATTTTGCTGAACTTGTCCATAATATCATACAAATAGTCATGACCATATCTAGATTTTGGCAATGCCCCAACAAAATCCATGGAAACACTTTCCCAAGGACGAGAAGGAACTGGAAGTGGAGTGTATGATGAGCCTCATAAATGGGTAATTATATGGCCTCATTTTACCTCCTAACCTAGTCAAATCAACCATTCTCTTATTTTATTATATGATTTTTTGATTATATATATGCTTATAGAGTGAGTTGAGTTAGTTATTGTGCCATGTGGTCTAACATGTATTTAATGCAGATTATTGATGAGTTTCGAGGTCAATGTCAAGGATTCAGTGGACAAATGGCAGCAATAACTCAAAGTGGACAAAGGAGAGGACTTATAGGAGGGAATCCCCCTCATTTATTACTCCTCACATCGAATTCCCCTTCATTCAGCTCAGAGTACAAGCAGTCGAATCATGCACTAGAAGGTAGCCGAGCAAGTGGAGTATGACTGATGATTATCTCGAGTTTTGGGAGCCAAGCCACCATGATTTTAAGGAAGTTGTTGGTAGCTTCATTTGTATAAGTAGAGGGGCCTAGGCCTCACTAAGGTCAAATTTTTGTTGCATTTTTATTTATGTAAACTCTGCTCAAACTTCCAGCTTATTATCTATGACAGTTACATGTAATCTTGCTATTGTTTTGATAATAAAGATGGAGTCCTTTTTGAGCTAGCACTCAGTTACCTCAGAGGGCTGAAGATTTTGAGTTAGGGCCCAATCCAAGCAGCCAAGCTCCTCTTTACTTGTATTTGAATGTTTTATTTCAGTTTGTAGATTAGTTTGCTTTTAGAAGTGTTTCTTGTGTGGTTAAGAATAGGTTGCTTTTGATTATTCAGTAGTTTGCTTCCATTTGTGATTTCTGTAGAAGGTTGAATAGTGATAAACAAAGATTCAAAAGGCTAGAAACAGTGCCTTGGCCTCTCTTCCTCCCTTTGGGACCATGATTTGAGGTAAAGACCCTCTTGCTGCCCCAAAAACACAGATTTTCCTCCTTCCTAGGACTTCTAGTGTTTGCAGATTTTTAGTAGGTTAATAGTCCAGTTTTCTTTGCTTTATATCTCCTTCATCATCCTCCATTCCTGATTTGTAGTAGTCTTCTTTCATGCTTTCCATTCCTACAACATTTCTCATCATTTCCTTTCATAGATCATAGTTTAGACCATTTTTATGCAAAACTCTGTTTTTCCTAAATGCATTCATTTCACTTGTTGCTTGATTTCCTTGGTTGAATATATGTTTCTATGTAGTAGATCTCTTCCAGCAGTAGGCTAGATTATCAGCAATCACACCCTCCATCTGATCCATGCCCTATAGGTCTTCCAAATCTCACCTCAATTCTGCCTAGTTTCCTGCATTTTTCCATAACTTCTTCCTCTCTCCTTGAGCAAACCCAGTCATATTTCTCTCTCCTAGTGATTCATGGTAGACCTTAGGCACCCTAACACCTCCTTCCAACCTTCATCCAAATTTTCCACCCACTCTCACACCCTCAAAAAAATAAAAACTTCTCTTGGCCTCGTCCTGTAGGTCTCCTGTAGATTCCCTGTTTTCCTCTTGTAGATTTCATGTGTCCTCCTGTAGAATTTCCTGTACTCTTTCTTTTGAAGGCCGAGTGTGGGAAAATCCCCCAGAAGGCCACTTGAGACCCCATAGGACCCATCCACACCATTCTACATCCTCTCAAGTCCCAAAACCATCGTTCAATGCCACCTATTTACTGCCACACTCACACAAAATAAATTACATGCATGTCAAATTCATATAAAAGTACATAAAAATCCAAAAATATGTTCTTTGCATATTTACTTTCAGAAATAGCATAGTTAGATGTTGTTTACTTCCTTGATTAGGTAATGGCATTCCTTTCATGGTTTTCATGGTGCTTTCTACAAAAGTAGAAATAGTTGGTTAATTAGGGTTTACTAGGTTTACTTTATATTTCAATCTTTCTCCTTTCTGCAGTTAAAATAGCATCTATAGTGTAATCTTTCTTTCCTTTCATCACATATAGAGCTTCTTTTGGAATCCATATAAGTTGGCTTGAGCTCCTAGTGATCTTGCACCGGCTGTCCAAGTGACAACCTGCAGTCAGAACTAGTACTTGTGCATACAACACCGACGCTTACAAGTTTGTTACGAACTACCAGGTTGATAAGGGTAAAGTAGGCAGCCCAGGAGTTGTAGCATTATTGCTGCAATACTGGTTCTCACCACTTTTTGGCACCATTGCTGAGCAAGTGTCAGAGTATTCTGTGATTACTGCTTTCTTCTATTTCTTATTGCCGCATTCTACTAATAGTTTATTTCAGTAAAAGTAGACTAGTCTTTTCTTTTCTTTCAAGTTTTGCATTTACTTTCTTTCCTCTTCAATTCTGCAAATTTCATTTCAGCAAGTTCATTTCAGTTAGTTTCAATTTGTTTTTTCAATCACAGTTTCAGTTTTTGCAGGTACTTTCAGTGTGGGGAAAAAGAAACAAAAACCAACCAAAAATATTTCCTTTCATGCCTCGTAGGAATAGAGATAACTTAGGAAAATATTTTCCCAACACCCCGACTATTTCACATAGCCAACCTTCTATCTTCTTTAGTGGCTACAATCAAGAAGAAGAAAACATTCCTCCTGAGCTGATGGCTGAAAACAGAAATGCTAGGGGGAATGGAGAGAGAATAGAGGGTACCTTTCCAATTCGGGAGACCAATGGGGACACCAAAATGAAAAATATAAGCCCTTCCGCCCTACCTCATTTCCATGGTTTGACTACAAAAGATCTTGACACCTTCTTGTTTGAGTTTGTGGTCATCTGTCGAACTTATGACTATGCAGAAGATGAGAAAAAGTTGAAACTATTCCCTTCTACTCTCAAGGATGTAGCACTACACTGGTTCATGGGATTACCTGGCAATAGCATCACAACTTGGGCTCAGATGCAGCGAGCCTTTAACAACAAGTATTGAGACTATTGTAGGTCAAAAGACACTAAAGAAGAAATTTTATCAATGACCATAAGAAGTGATGAGTCCCTGGAAGACTATGAAGATAGGTTCAAACTCAGTTACAAAAGGGTTGGGTGTACACTTAACCCTTAGTCTCTGAAGCTTTTCCTACTCAGGGGAATTCGAGAAGATCTTTTAGACACCGTCCATCTACTAGTCGAGGGAGACATCTACCAACTATCCTATGAGGACATAAATATTTTTTTTAGAAACCATTCTAGAGAAGCCAGAAAGAAAGGTAGGGGGAGTCAACCCATAGCCAGTACCTCTTCCTCTAATTCATCCATTAAAGGAGAAATTGGAAACATGTTGGAAGACTTCAAGAGTGAGATGTAGTCGAGTCTTGCCATGAAAACGGATACCTTACATATCAAAAGAAAACAAGAGGAAGCAGAGAGGGCTTTGGCCATTTTTTGCCCTAGATGCATCAGGAGGCATTCTAGGAATGAATGCCCATTGAACTCTATAGAGGTTTGTTCAGTCTGTGAAGAAAATCATTCTATAGATAAGTGCCCTTCGTTGCCGAAACTTAAAGTTGTATATCAAGGGGCCGAGGGAGTCACTAAACAGCTCTATTACATAAATCAAAGAAGGCCGACCTAGACCCTACCAACAAGGGATGCAAGGGACATCTTAGGCATACTACAACCCAAATACCTCCATACCTTCTTGGGGCCCTCTTGGTCATCCTTCATGGTCCATGCCTCCTCCTTGGTCCTTCACATCTCAATATCATGCCCAACCAACTACCCATTCATTTCAATCCTATGCTCAGCCACAACCTCAGTGGAATGCATCTCATCAAGGGTGGAGGCCCCAATACAACTCTCTTCCCTCTCTTTTGCCTCCACCACCTACCCAACCACAACTGTTACCTTCTGCTCCACCAAAGAAACCCCAAATTCCTATCCAACCAAATCCGAACCTAAACAATAGATAGGCTCCGCAAGTGTATAGTGGGGAACCATCATGCCCAACTTATGTTGTGGAGATTCAAGAAATTAACTTGATATCTAGGAAAGTTCTCCCAGATAGCAAGCCTCCACCCAGGGAGGTTGAGGAAGATAAAGAGGAAAGTGAACCTAAATCAAACCCACCCTTTCCTGAGAGGTTATCCATGATAGTCCAGCCTACCCCAGAAGAGACTGAACTCCTGGGAGAATTGAAACATTTATGTGTAAAGATACCACTTCTCCAAGCCATAAAAGATGTGCCTATCTACAATAGGTTGATCAAAGAGAAGTGCTTTAGGCATCCAAGAAGGCGCAAGAGAGATCCCCCAGCCATCAATGTCATAGGACAACTGTCAGACTTGATGTTAGGGCAGGTAATATGTCCAAAATATCTGGACCCTAGAAGCCCAGTAGTTGATGTCCACATCAATGGAACCATGATCCCACATACCTTGATTGATCTGGGAGCTGCCATTAATATGATTACAAAGGAAAAAATTCTCAAACTTAACCTCCAGGGCTCCTTAAGGAAGACCACAATCGCGCTACAACTAGAAGACCACTCCACCGTGACCCCTGAGGGGATTGTGGAAGATGTGGTGGTCTCCATTGATTCTTGGGAGTACCCTACTGATTTATTAGTTCTCCAGCCAAAGGCAAAGCTCACTGGGTATCCTCTCATTCTGGAAAGACCCTGGTTGGCTACAGCCGATGCCTACATCAGCTGTCGAGCTGGGAACATGACCATAAAGAATGGGCACATGTCCAAGAAACTAATCCTATATCCTCCTACCCAACCCTTGCTAGAACATGATATAACTCTCTGATTGGAGGAGGCATATGAGGATGAAGCTTATTCTACACCGCTTTGTGCATTAGAAATTGCCATTGGGGGAACAACAAGATGAGGATGATATGATTGAAAATTTGATTCAGAATCCACCTCCCAGTGTATCACCATTAGAGGACATAATAAGAGAAACCCAAAAGAATTGCTCAACTGATCTCTGTGCGGCCAACTCCACTTCTCTCCATGTTAAGAATATAGAATTCGGCCTAGAAAGAACCTTGAAAATCAATCCATTCCTATCCACTTCCCAGGAGAAGGAATTGTGAAGCCTACATATAAAACATCTAGATTCCTTCGCCTGGAGTTATAAGGAGATGAAGGGAGTGCACCCTTCAGTATGTACTCATCATATATACATCAAGGAAGATTGCAAACCAGTCAAGTAGCCTCAGAGAAGGCTGAATCTAGCACTTAAAGATATTGTTAAGGAAGAACTGCAGAAATTGCTTGATGCAGGATTCATCTATCCCATCTCCGATAGTGAATTGGTCTCTCGTTTGGTGCTAGTGCCAAAGAAAAATGGAAAGTTGAGAATCTATGTCGACTATTAGGAATTGAACAAAGCCACTAAAAAGGACCATTTCCCTTTACCTTTCATAGATCAAGTGTTAGACAGTCTGGCAGGGAAAAAGTTTTTCTCCTTCCTAGATGGGTTTAGCGGGTACAATCAGATTCAAATCAGCCTGGAAGACCAAGATAAGACCACTTTCACTTGTCCTTAAGGTACCTTTGCATACCGAGTCCTTCCTTTTGGTTTGTGAAATGCTCCAACCACTTTCCAAAGAGCAGTTTTGAGTATATTTTCTGAACTGGTTCATGATGCAGTAGAAATATACATGAATGATTTTACTCCTTATGGTTCTAACTTTCAGGAAGCTTTGTCTAACCTAGGAAAAGTTCTCGACAAGTGTATTGAGATGAACCTATCCCTCAATCTGGAAAAATTTGAATTTTTTATGACTGAAGGGACCATGTTAGGTCATGCAATATATCAGCTAGGACTGCAGGTGAACCCCAACAAAATTGCCATCATCCAAAGGGTCCCACCACCTCAAAAGGTGAGATATGTTAGAATTTTCCTAGGGTTAACTGGGTATTACAGGAGATTCATTAAAGTTTTCAGCAATCTAGCCTCTCCTTTGTTTTGCCTCTTAGGCAAAGATGTTGACTCATATGGTCAGAAAATTGTCAAGAAGCCCTACATACCTTGAAGAGCAAGTTAGTGACTGCCCCAATTCTCAGAGGCCCAAACTGGGCCCTACCTTTCCACATTCAAACAGATGCCTCGAACAAAGCAATAGGAGTAGCCTTGGGACAAATTGATGAAAATTTACCTTATGACATATACTTTATAAGCAAAAACTTGACAAAGGCAGAGTTAAGCTATACAGTGACCGAGAAGGAACTCCTAGCTATCATGCATTCCTTAAACGAATTTAGACATTATATTATAGGCTATCAAACCTTTTTGCACACTAATCATGCTACAATTAGATATTTAATGAACAAACTAGATGTGAATGCTCACATTATTAGATGTTTGCTTTTACTACAACAGTTTGATTTGACCATTATTGATAAGCCTAGTAAAGAAAATGTTGTTGCTGACTTTTTGTCTAGAGTAAAATTTCCTATAGGTGAAGAAGGAATGATGGATGACCAAATGCCAGATGAACATCTATTTGCTATCTCAGTACTCTCTCCATGGTTTGCTCATATAGCAAACTACTTGGTTTCAACACAGTTCCCACCACACCTGTCCTCAAAAGAGAAGAGCAATATAGTAAGGAAAAGTGCCCCTTTCACCTGGATTGGGGGAAATCTCTTCAAACTTGGCCCAGATTAGATCTTGAGAAGATGTGTGAGGGAGGAGGAAGTCTTTGACATCCTCCTGACCTATCATGACGGGCCTTGTGGAGGTCATTTTGCAACAAAAATAACTGCCTTCAAGATATTGCAAGCAGGCTACTACTGGCCCACTCTTCATTAGGATGTGAGGAGATATACCAGCCAGTGTGATCAGTGTCAGAGGATGTGGAAACCTACTCCAAAGGATGAGATGCCCATGCAACCCCAAGTGACCTTTAAGCCATTTGAGAAGTGGGGCATGGACTTTGTGCATCCTATCAGCCCTCCTTCAAAACAGAAACAACACATCCTTGTGTGCACCGATTACCTGACAAAGTGGGCAGAGACAAAAGCAATTAAAGCAGCAATAAATGAAAAATTAGTTGAGTTTTTGAGAGAAAACATATTCTGCAAGTCCAGGTATCCAAGAGAGTTTGTCACAAATCAAGGCAGTCACTCCACTTCCAATTTGATTGAAGACTTACTCACACATCATAAAATCAAGCACAAGACTTCCACCCCTTACCATCCACAATCCAATGGGCAAGTGGAGGTCACTAACAAAGCATTGGAAGGGATCCTGACAAAGGTAGTGAGCACTAGCAGAAAATAGTGGGCGGACATATTAATTGAGGCCACTTGGGCCTACAACACAACATGGAAGACCAACACAGGGTTCACACCCTATGAACTGGTCTATGGGAAGAAGGCTTTGTTGTCAATAGAATTTGAGTTAAATACAATAAGGATGGAAGCTCAACTAGACCTAGACCTCAACCATGCACAAAAGGAGAGATTACTTTAGCTCAATAGATTGGATGAATACAGATTGAAAGCCCTTCTCCATACAGAGGTAGTTCAGCTTCAGAGAAAGATATGGCATGACAAAAATATCAAGGAGAAGCAATTCCAAGAGGGAGATTAGGCACTACTCTATGATTCAAGATACAAAAATTTCAAAGGCAAGCTGAGGACAAGATGGCTAGGACCCTACACTGTGGAGAAATGCAATGACAATGGCTCAGTTCTGATCAGAAACATTGATGATGAAGTTGTCCCCATGCTTGTCAATGGACATGAGTTGGAAGTTTACAAGAAACCCATCTCAAAGCGATAATTTATTGAAGATTTCAATAAAACAGTGATGGTAGTGCATAATGTCTTAGCTTCCACTTCATCCACTCATTCAAGAAAAGAAATCAAAAAAATAATGACTCAAGTGAAAACCTCCATGAGGTGCTTGAATTCCATCATTGGGTTGAAAACCTCTTCTGAGGTTGCCCAGTGATGACAAAAAAAGAGGAAAATAACATCCTTGGGTGAAAACCTCCCTTGGAGGCACCCAGGGCAGGTAATTAGCATGAAAACCTCTCTGAGGCACCCTAGTTGTTTTCAACAAAGAAAAAAGGAGAATTTTTTTCGTTGCATTGCAGGTTTGCAGGAGGACTACAAGGAGTAGAAGAAGGTGCCAAGGGGACCATGACATTCATACCAGCATGCATGTCATCTTCTCCATACTTTTCTCCATCATTTTTGGCATTTCTTTCACCCCATTGTGATTCTTTTTCAAAAACTCTGTTTTCTACAGGAGGCTCCTATAGGAATTACAGAGAGCTAGAAATGGATACAAAAGGTACTTTGAGGTATAAGGAAGCTTCATGAAGAACCTACAAACCCTCCTACAATCTTCAACCCTCCTTTCCATCATTTCCATGCCTGCATCACACCCTAAGCATCATTTTTTCTTCCTATCTAAGAAAAACACAGGAAAAAAAAAAAAAAAAAAAACAAAACAAAAACAAAACAAAAACAAAAAAAAAAACAAAAAAAAACAAAAAACAAAAAACAAAAAACAAAAAATAAGAGAGGAAGCAGCACCATCCACCTCACCTGAAGCCTACCTACTACCTCTCCATTTTTATCTAGACCAATGGCATCATCCTCAAGCTCTAGCCATAGGAAGAACCTAAAATTTCAAGGGGAGAAGCAATTACAGGAGCTCCTGTAGGAATTCCTGTAGCAGCTGATCCCATCAAAACGTAGCACCAATAGCACGAGAACGCACACATGAAGGTTTGGAAGGCACCTGAAGCTTAGACCCAGCCAGAGAAGAACCTACACGAGCACACAGCCACACATCAGCAAGCAGACAGCATGCACCAAAAGAAATAAAGGCATGCAACAGAGAGAGGCCACAACACCTCACAACAAATACATTCGGATCACAGGTAAGTAACTAAATCGCTCCTCTATTTGCATTTGTGTAATTAGAAGTCATGCAAAATAAAGGAGATGGTTGAGGTTGAACGAGGAAAAAGTGGCCAGTTAACTTGGCCACCTTCATCTAGTTGACTCCACTCATCTGAGATGTCACCCCCACGTGCGCACGGTCAACTCCAGCACAAGATGCCAAGGACAGGTAGTGGAGGAAGTGTGAACTCCGATGCAATGATGGGAGATGATTACGAGGAGAAGCCATGATGACCAAGATGGTGGGGACAATGGTCCAAATATGGCTAATGTATAACTTGCCAGCTCACCCCTCATCACCGGAAATATCCATAAAGGGTAATAAGTACTCCTCCTCGAGCACTCTCACCACCTTTTCCTTGATTCTCTCCTCGTAACTCAACTATAACAGTCTCCTTGTGCCCCCACAGCCTCGTAACCATCATCCTCCATCAAATCTCTCCCATATTCCTGCTCTTGGCGTTTTCTGGAGGAGCACCTACAAGTTCTACAGGAGCACCGTGTCACGCGGAATGAGTTGAGGTTGCGGACAAGATCGACCTTCTTAGTATCTACTGATATGTAGTGACAAGCAAGCCAATCAAAAACTATCTTTCTCTAAATATGCAATTAAAAATAAAGGCAAACAAGTGTTTTAGGCCTACCTCGGGTCTAATGCAAGTTTGTGGAAGCCTCGCTCCCTCGCTCCAAATGAGCTTCCTTGAAGTATAATTTTGCAAACACAAACAAGCAAACCAAATTAAATAGCACCTGAAAAGCCAATACCATAAAGCATATTCATCATAATGATCAAGGAGATTATGAAACAAACCACATAAGACAATTTGTTGAGAAAAATGAATTTGATTGTATTAATTCAAATGAAGAAGAACTTTACAACCTGTGCCTTGATGCTGTACAAGCTCCTCCCAGGGTCCGACAAGAAGTCTACTCTACTTTGACAAGTTTCACTCACTTCCCAATGAAACCAAAAGGTATGTGATCTCTCCTCTCAAGTTTAACTAGGAAGTCCCAATTCCATCAGCATTTACCCTCAAAATGTTCAGCTTCTAACCTCCCTAGAAACTGACCCAATGCCTTAATTTATAGTGCAATGGAGGGAAGTTACTAGGTCCTCCTTCAAAGGGATAAAGCCCTCCTTCAAAGGGATAGCTCCTCCTATCAAGGGATTAGCTCCTTCTCATTTGGGATGCATGAACCACCTTGGAGCAAACAATCCACGTCAAAATCCTTCTAGAAACATCTAGAATTAACCCAAAAGTGAGTTTTTTAAGACGAACTTGCGCCTTTTTTACTTTTACAGGGGTACGCACCCACCCCTTTACAGACAGAGCGTGCAGGTACGGAGGTAATATGAACAAAGGGTGTGGGTACGCAGGTAAAAGTAGGAGAATGTGTAGAACCAGAATAATATTGATTTTCAATGTCTTTCTCTCTTTTACAAAGCTTGACATGAAGAGCTAAGGTCTGAGACTTGCTTAAGAGGCTAGTATAAGTGATGATAGACCCATACTGACTGCAAATAATCATGGTGACGATATTTTTGTGTAACAGATTGCCCCCTAAAGTGCGATGTCTATAGTAGATGAGGATTTCATTTATCATTTAAGAAGAGTGAAGTACTTTATCATTTCGAGGATTATCGTGCGGAGAGCCCGGTTGGAACCTGTAAAAACATTCAAGTGCAAAATATATATATGAGATCATATCATCGCTGAGGTAGGCATTCCCATACTCAGATCAAAACTAACTAGAAAACTAAAAACTGACTAGAAAACTAACCACTGCTCTGATATAGGAATGATCTTGTAATACATCACAAGTATAGACACATGTAGACACAGTATGGACACAGCCATCTACTTATGAATAGTCTACAACATAATTAATACAAAATTCCTCACAGCCTGGATGGTGGAAACTAGATCCAGGGTCTTCATTTCTATTCCTCGAAATAGTACGATTCTATCCATGTGAATAAATGTGTCGAAGTCAAACATGGTAGAAACCACTTGATTACCATTCGATGATGTAAACTGTTAACAAGTGTGAGAGAAACCACCAATAATGACAATGGCTCTCAAAGTCCTCAGTACAATCCATGAGATGTGATTAGATGTGTCGATTTCGAACATGTCACGGAATCCTTGAATCGAAGGTCAATGATGCAACCTATCGTCGAAGACGAGAAACCTGCCATTGAGGCATGCAGATCCCAAGGTACTGGCGATCTCTAGATCATATTTCTAGATAAAGAGCTGAAGTCAATAGAAAGTGATCCGTTGTAGGCAAGCCCACGACACGAAATCATAGATCAAGTTTGAAGAAATTTAGTTGCAAGGACTGACTCAGGGATGGTCAAGATGGAATGACAAATATGTTTGTAGATGAATGGCTTATTCGCACTGACCTCTTGAACACATAACGACACAACAGATGGTTTGGTGACGATTGACCCAAAGTTAATACCTAGAAACCGGCTTAAGACTTTCAATTTGGTTTGATCAACTGTTAGGTAAAGGATTTCCCAACCCAGGTGAATGAAAGTGTCGTGTTCAAGAGTGGTTACAATGTATGACAAGCAAGCTCATTTTTCTCTCTTTTCCCCCACCATTTCTGGCAAGTACCTCTTTATTTTTTACAAGCTTGAGGAGGATAACATATGCTTGATTATAAGCTCAACCTTCGGGTAAGTCCAACCTAGTTTAAATTCGAACCCTAAGAAGGAGTGGTCCATTCCTGTTTGTAATTGAACAGGTCCTTTACTGTCAAAATTTAACGAGTCCAGTATAGGAGAAACTCGGCATTTTTCATTTTTAGAGAGTCTGAAAAAACTTAAGAAGACTCCAGGGTTGACCTTTTCATAAATTTGTGTCTCCCAAACCCGAAAAAGTATAAAATAATACTTGAGAGAACCGCTTGATCTTTTACGACCAAGGAGTACTTTTTGTAATTAGTGCCTCTGATCCGAAAAAGTAAAAAAAGCGATCAATGACACGTCGTTTTATGACCAATATCAAATTTGAAACGACAAAAACCCGGCAATATTTTCGTGTTTTTACGGTCAGAAAAGGGCTATAAGAGGACCGTCTTTTTAGTTCCGTTTTAACGAGCTTAAAAAGAAAAAATCGGCAATCTTTTCATGTTTTAAGAGTCAGAAAAGAGCTTAAAGGTGACTCTAATGGTTTTTTGTTGAAAATGATTGATTTCGCCTTAAAATCCGTTATCCTAAACAAAAACTCAAACATTACTCATACCTGTTTAATACTAGGTTAAAATGTCGCAAAAAACACCTTTTTAAAGTGAAACATAAACAAATTTAGAATTTATTTACCCAAAAAACTTATAAAAAGGACTTTTTACCATTCATTTTTACCATTTGAGATTTGGGTGAGAAAAAATGGCTTTTGACCAGAAACTTCCCGCGAAGATTGTGGAAAATCCGTCTGTCGGAATCGAACGCCGTCTCCTCCAGGTAATCCACATCATCCTACTCTTCATTTTTGTCCATTTAAAATTGTTTTCTAGGGTTTAAATTTTGATTTTATGAGGTTTTTAGGTTTAGAAACCTGCGTGCGGGGGCTCGCAGGTTTACCACAGGGGACCTACGTACCCCGACTTTTTTGCAATGTGCAAAAAGTCAGGGGTACACACCTGCCATGAAGGCAAGGTGCGGACCCCATGCACTGTCCCTAACAAGGGGGTGCGTACCCCGCGCATAGGTTTACAAAAACCTAACTAACTCAAAAAATACCCAATGAAATCAATTTTTCATATTCTAATTCACCTTTTTACTTGATTGTAGGATATACATCATGCTTGATTGGCGAGAACGGGAGCATGAGGATGTGGACCTCGCCGCGATGAATCATCAACCTTCGATCGATGCATTGAAGGCATGTGGCTTGTACAAGTTATGGGCCATACCTAGCATGAGGGCCCAGGTAGACTTTTTGCAGTGGCTGGTTAATAGATGGAGTATACAGGACCAATGTTTCTTCATTGGTGGACACCATTCGAAATCGAGCCAGCTGATATATACTTCTTGACTGGTTTGCCCAGGAGGGGTGAACATTTGACTCTATTTGGGCCCAGGGCAGGTGGCCAATCTGTCGAGAGCCTCCACGTAGAGTTTTGCAATATCCAGAACCGGGACAAAGGGATAGATATCAAAACCATATCCCTTCCTGAACTCATGGTTATAGCATTCACAATTACCAGACTCTGCGCCAGTGCAGCGCTACACATTGCCACTGGATCCCAGATGCGGATGGCAGTTGATTGCTTTCAAGGCACCATTTTCAACTAGTGTGATGATGTGTTGGCCAATGTGAAGGGCCAACTAACCAGGGCCAAAAACGGACAGCTAAATACCTTTGGTTATGGGGCTATAGTTGTGAGTTTTGGCCTGGAGAGGGTTCCGATGCTGATCCCACAGCACCTTACTGTTGGAGCTGGGCTTCCTCAAGAGCCCAAACTGATGCGATGGGTTGCAGTTATGGCCCGTCATCCTGATGAGGGGACCGAGGTCGTTCGGTTCAAACCTAAGTATTTCCAATGGTTGGAAAACCAGGTTTTTGCTACTCAGGACTTCCCTTATGCTGGGGTTGATTTTCGTGGACACCTAGACATGGCTCTTCTGCTAGGAGAGCAATGGGATGATGTAGGTAAAATCATTTTCAACATTTTTCCTAATTTAATTTTTAGTTGTTTTTATATCGTCCCAAAACTGATAGTAAAAAGTTTCAAATGCAGGTGTGGGCCCACGGCGACCAGCCACTCTCCGTCCTTATGAGAGGAAACAACCAGTTGCACCAGCTCCAGCCCCACAGGAGGAATCAACAGAGACCTTAGCCGAGCTGGAGAGCCATTTAGAGCGCCTGACAGGGGACATGCCAGAGACCAGTATAGATGACATCCCTCGTCGACTTCAGCGCTATGTGATTGGAGTCCCAGGACCTTTTAGGAGGTTCCTTTGTAAGGTGGCTCATGCAGTGGTTTCATATCGAGATCATCACCAGTGATGGGATGATATCCTATTGTAGTCACATATGACATTTTTTCTTTTTGTACTTATCATTTTTGCCGATCATAAGGTGTTTTTCAACCTATGATCGACGACGATGTATTATTTTGACACACTCCTATATATATGATATCATTATTACTAGCTTGTCTTGTTAAACATGTTATGGAATGTTTTTAAATTTACTTGTATGATTATTGCACATGTCTACTTAACATTTGAGAAGCAATTGCATCTGCTAATGTATTTAAAGATCTTGGAATATTCTGATATTCAATATAGTCAAATTCACGTTCCAAGAGACGCACTCTCAAAAATAATCTCAATAAAACTAGATTTCTAATGGTGTATACTCTATTAAGCTGTAATACAACGAGTTCAAGAATCTAACCTCACTATCAAATTCCGAATCCCAAATGAAATAGATTCAGATAATAACTCCACCACTGCACTATACTCTGCAATGTTGTTTGTTGTTTGACCGAGGCTTACCCCATGCATAGATACCAACTCGTAAGAGGGCGAATAGATAACCCAAGTTGCGGAAGAAATATTCCGTGTACTACGACAAGCATCATCAGCGAAACCAATGTATGTTTGGAGAGGCGTCGACATCTACGACATCAAACGTAAAACCAAGATAAGCAGGAATAATGACGAAGAACTCACTCTCTAAGCCAAGCACACTTTTAATCTAAAACACACAAGCTAGAAGGAAAAACTAACCTAACTAAAAAATCTCCACACTCGTTTTAAGCATAATACCTCTTCAGGTAAAGATCATTTCTGGGTTTACCTAAAGAGACCCCGTCAAAGTCTACCAATTCATAGGCCCCTTTCGCTTGACAACATAGGGACCATGCCACATAGGCACGAATTTTCCAGCGCCTAATTTATCATTTGCTTGATCGTACAATAAGACTAGATCTCCTTCCGAAAAATTTCGAGGGGTCACATTTCGATTATACTGAGCTTTAATATGTTTTGCATGAGATTCGATTGCTAATGCAGCATCGCGGCGATTCTCATCTAGCTGAGCCAAGTATAACAAACATCTTTCCTCTTCGGAAGTGGCTGGAAGTAACTCGATGGCCATTCGCAATGACGGGATTTTGCACTCAATAGGTAACACAGCTTCCAAACCATAAACTAGTTGGAAAGGAGTGAACGCTGTTGATGTTTTAACTGAGGTTCGATACGCCCACAGCACTGAAAATAGCATGTTGTTCCAATTCAACCGATGAATCCCAATGATTTATCGGATCATGATGACGAGAACTTTGTTGATGGCTTCAACCAGGCCATTAGCTTGTGGATAATAAGGAATTGAACTACCATGACGCAAGCCAAGCTGGTCTGTAAGTTTAGTCATCATAACATTTCGAAATGACACCCATTATCAGTGATAATCGCTTGTGGAACACCAAACCTAGCAATGATATGATTGAATATGAAAATCGCAGCTATTTTGCCGTCTGCCTCAAATGTAGGCATTGCCTCGGCCCACTTGGTAAAATAATCTACTGCAAGGATAATATATGCATGCCCCCCGGCCGAGTGAGGGTTACATGTAATAAAATCGATTCCCCCTTTGGAAAAAGGACCAACGGCAATGATAGGGTGAAGAGGAGCAGGTGGAGCGTGCATCTTTCAATCAAAAATTTGGTAGTTGTGGCTTTTTCGGATCGCAATAATACAATCTTTAAACATAGACGGCCAGAAATAGCCAGCGCGCAATATCTTTTGGGTAGTGGCATACCCAGACATATGACCGCCACACGCTCCAGAGTGACAGTCATTGAGGACCCTTTCAGCTTCCTCATGAGTCAAACAACGTCGAAAAATAGATTCTGCCCCATGACGATAAAGAGTATCTCCAATAATTTTGAATTGTTGGGATTGGAATCATATTTTGCGATGGTCCGATCGTGAAATATATGGCCGAAAGGTTTGGGTTTGGAGATAAATGACAATATCCCTGTACCACGGATCTAAAGTGCTGATTAGAAACAAGGATTCGTCCGCAATGGGCTCCTCTGCCACAGTTTCCGTGTTAGCACGTGGGAAGTCACACATTAATTTCGCAAAAACTAAAGATTTCTTTGACTTAGACTTTTCAAATTCTAAGTCGAACTCCTGCAGGATAACAATCCATTTAGAGTACTTGCCTCCCAGCAATTGCTTGGTCAAAATATAGATCATAGGGTTGTAATCGGAAATAACTGTAGTTTTACGTAATAGAATGTAATGACGAAAACGTTGTACAGCTTGAACAACTGCCAATGCCAATTTCTCCACATGTGAGTATTTTAGCTTAGTTGGATTTAACGTGTGACTAAGGTAATATATCACATGTTCAGTACCGAATTCATCTTCCTAAACTAACACCATTCCGATGGTGGAATAGGAAGTGGTAAGATACAAGAAGTAGTCCTGGTTGTAGTTGGGAGGATGCAACAGCGGTGCATGGGTCAACGCGTTTCTGAACGCATCAAAAGATTTCTCAGCTATCTCATCCCAAGAATGAAGTATTCTGCTTCAACAAACGGGAAAAACCCTTTGTGATCTCAACGTAGTTAGGGATGAATCGACGTAAAAAGTTTGCATTCCCTTGCAAACTTTGGAGTTCGCGAAGACTCGAAGGAGGAGGCAATTTGATAATGGCTTCAACCTTCGAGGGATCGATGCGAATGCCGGCTTTCGAAACAACAAACCCCAGTAACCGACCCGTTTCAATACAGAACACACACTTGTGGGGATTCAACCTAATCCGATAATGCCTACACCTCATAAAAATTGCTCTTAAATGGACGAGATGATCAGCTCGATGTAATGAATGAGCAGGCAAGTCATCGAGATAGGGTTGCACAATGTGCTTAATATCATGAAAAGCATAAGACATGGCCCGTTGAAAAGTTGCCCCGACGTTCTTGAGCCAAAAAGGTAATTTGCAATAAGCAAATGTTCCCCATGGACAAATGAATGCCGTTTTTGGTTGATTAGTAGGTAGAATATTGATTTGATTGTATCCGGAAAAGCCATCCATAAAGGAGAAAATTTCGCTGTCGGCACAATCGTCAATGATTTGATCGATATAGGGAGTAGGGTAATTGTCCTTTGGACATGCTCGATTAATGTCCCTATAGTCGATACATATTCTTATTGTCCCTTGCTTTTTGTTAACAGGAACAATATTCGATACCAAATCCGTTAACGGGATTGGATAAATGAAACCTGCTTTGAGTAATTTTTCAACTTCTGCTTTAATTGCAGCAGCTTTTCTTGGGTGAATTTGACGCAAACGTTGCCGAACGGGTTTAACGTCGGGGTAAGTTTTGATTTCATGAATTACAATTGCTGGGTCAATTCCTGGCATTTCCTCATATGACCAGGCAAACACATCGCGAAATTCTTGAAATAGGGCCTTATATGTTTGAATTTCATCTTCTGTACAAGAGGAACCTATATGAATGTTTTCAACAATTCCAGGCTTAATTGAAATGTCAAGGGGCATAGTTCGAGAAATATTTCCCAAGTTTAACTCGGAATCGGGATGTTTCATTGGATTCTGAGCGTCCTTAACATATTCAGTCGTAAAAATTGATGAAAAATCATTTTCAAAACGATCGCTCTCGGGTAAAAATAAAGATCTATGATGAAGATCTTCCCATGGTAACTCATCGACGCATAGGATTTCACGAATTTGCTCATCCGTTTGAACAAGTTCAGAAAACGTTATTAAATCTGAGTTTGATGTTGAAAGTGATTCCTCATGGACCACATTCATTAAGTCAATTTGGGTTGATGTTATGTCGGAAAATGACTGCACAGTCTGCTATGCAAGTTCATACAGAGTCAAAGGCATAAAAGTACCAAATGAGTCTATCTCAAATTCAGAAGGTATGATCCAAGGATCATCATTAACAATGGTTTCTGATGAAATCATATGAATGGTTGCAGTAGAAGACGATGCGTTGATAGGAGGAAAAGGAAAAGTGCCCAATAAATCGGAACCTTTAACTAACCCTACACCAACATCCTTATAAGGGATCGTCACTTTACCAACATGCTGAATGCTCTCAGCAGAGGTTGGGTCGGATGAAAAGTATGACAACTGGTCTAAGGTTATGATCTTTCCATTATGAGGGAACTTTATAAGCCAAAAGACCAATGAAACAATAGCTGTCATAGCGTAAGACCAAGTACGACCCAAGAGAATGTTGTAATCTAGAGGGGCATCAACCACCTCCACAACTAGATTAATGATTTTACCTTCAACCCCTATAGGTAAGTCCTGTAAAATGCTGAAAGGATGAAACCCACGACCATCAAAGGCCTTAAGAATCATCGGGGATTGATTTAGTGAAGGAGAACCAAGTGATCTCCAACACTGTATCGACATAAAACACGTGGAAGCTCCCTCATCAATCACAGTCCTATGAATCGGTCTGTTTTGACTATCACTGGAATCTGGACAACCATCTGATGAGGTAAGCGCGGTGCACTATTTTCTAGATCGAAGATTATAAGGTTCGGGTCCTGAACGTCAACAACTCCTATAGCCGACAAAAGTAACTTGCGTTGTGTTGGACAGGAGTGCAGCACTTCCAAAGCCGACATTGCTGAGGGGGAAACAGTTAAATCCTCAACAATGTTATAGTTCTGAGTTGCTCTCGCATGTGGATTGAAAGCAGACTTTCAAAGTATACCCTTGGCGGGCGGTTTGATTACTAAGTCTAGATTAGGTTTCTCGATCTGTAGTGGATCGGAACCGGGAGCTGAGGTTGATGGGTTCGAATGAGAAGATTC
>APFE031317615.1:86356-101535 GCA_000404065.3 Pinus taeda | reverse complement strand
CCCCCCCCCCACCCCCCCGCGTGGAGGGGTGTACAAAAATTCCTGGGGTATACATCCGGCTGAAACAAAGACCTCTGGACAATCATGCTCCACACACAACAAATTAGTGATTTATGTTAGTTGTTTTTAGTTCAATCACTTAAGTTTGCTCATTTTTTGTAGTATTTCACTTGGAAAAGTTGTGGTGACTAAATTTTTTAGTCACCTAGTCATTAATGTCTCATTTTCTACTAGTTCATGGAAGGATTGAATGGAACTAGTGCTTGACGATAATGATGTGCTAGAATATGTCAAAACTGATATTGCAAAACCTCCATAGTCGGACATAAAACAATTAGCCTAGTGGAAGAAGGATGTTGCAAAGACTAGAATAATTATTTTAGAAGGTGTGAGAGACCATGTGGTCTCAAATCTCCATGGAAAAGAGACATCATTTTCTATGTGGGAGAAACTAACTGAGCTATTGAAAAATAACAGTGACCATTTTGAAAATTGGCCCTGAAAGGAAAACTTCGAAACATAAGAATGGAGAAGAATGATACTATTCCATAATATCTCTCTAGTTTACACAAGTTCAAGATGAGCTTGGAGGGGTTGGGGTGAATGTTACAAAAGATGACCTAGTGAGCCTAGCTCTTCTAGGCCTTCCAAAATCCTAGGAGAGATACTAGGACTCTTTGAATGGAAGGGAAAAATTACTGAATTAGGAAAAATTATGGTTTGATTTGGTTCAAGAAGAGTTTAGGAGAAATAACAGAGATGGAATGTCATCCAAAGCAGAGGATGAAGGGAATTTTGTATTTGTTGGAAAGGGGAAGAAGGGAAAAGGAAATAAGACCTAGAGAAAACCTAAATCCAGCCAAAACAATGGCAAGAGGAAATATTTGAGCAAGACAAAATGCTTCCACTACTATGAATAAGGGAATTATGCAACAAAATTTCTGCACAAGAAGTCTAACAAGAATCCTTCAGGAGGAGCAGCAAGTGAATCACTGGTTTCACAATTCGAATTAGACTTCACCCTAATAGCATGCATGGCCAGCATTGTTATGTGGAGTGTATGACACATTAATTTCGGTACCTCATTCCATACAACATGGTGCAAGGATTTTTTCAATATCTTGGAGGAGAAGGATCCCCAGATGCATGTCGAAATGGGGGATGATGGGAGGTAAAGTGCTATAGGAATTGGTACTCACACCTTTGAGAGGAAGAATTCCTCTCCTCTTCACCTCAAAGATGTTATGTTTGTACCTAGGTTGAAGAAGAACCTTATCTCTGTAGGAGTATTGGAGGATTGTTGCTATGATGTTATTTTTAGTAAAGGAAAATCTTTTTTAAGACACATAGCTACTAGACAAATGAAGCAGGTTAGGGTTTGAGTGAAGAACCTATACAAACTTTAGGTGGAAAATGGCATTACATTGAGAAGTAAGGCTAAAAAGTGTAGAGTCGATATGTTTAAGAGATCTGGCACATGATATTGGGTCAAATACACCATGGCGCCTTAAAAATCATGCAACAAATTACCACTAGTCTCCCTTAAGGCTCCCTTGACCAGTAGGATGTATGCAAGGGTTGTACATTGGAGAAATATGTCAAATCCACATTCCTTGGCAGAGAAAGTAGAGTAGATGTAATCTTGGAGCGAGTCGAATTTGATGTTTGTGGACCCTTTTCTATAACCTCCACAAAAAAACATAAGTGCTATGTTATTTTATTGATGATTTCTCTAGAAAAATGTTGGATCTTCTGCAGGTTGAATAAGGATGAAGTTTTCTCAAAATTTATTGAATTCAAGGCTTTGGTTGAGAAGGAGACTAGGAATAAAGTGAAGGATCTCAAGAGTGATAATGGAGGTGAGTTATTTTCACATGGATTCAAATATTTTTGTTCAAAATAAGGTATTCAAAGAGAACTGGTAGCACCTAGCATAACACACAGCAGAATGGGGTAGTTGAGAGGAAGAACATGAGCATAGTGGGAGAAGAAAGGGCCATGTTGCATGATTAGGGGCTACCATTGCATCTATGGGTAGAAGCAAGCAATACAAAAATCTACTTGCATAACCAAAGTCCTCGTAGAATACTTGTCATTATCACACCGGAGGAAGCCTTCTCTAGGAGAAAGCCTGATGTGTCTCATTTTAGAATTTTTGGAGATTATGTTTATTTTCATGTCTCCAAGGATTTGAGGAAGAAACTTGATCCTACACCAGATTTGGGACATTTTTTAGGATACAATAAAATTACACACAATTACCAGGTATCTTTACCTTCACTGATGATGACCTTTGTCAAGAGAGATGTCAAGTTCAATGAGGAAAAGCCTATGAGATGCTCTCTAGAATAATAGCTTAGTATCCCACCATAGTAAGAGCTTCTAGCTCTAAAGGAGGAGCCTCAGGGGGAGCTTCAGGAGGTTGTCTAGCAGCCACATGCAATGGAGTAAAAAGGAGGCAGAGTGGAGGCACCCACTCAATCAGAATC
Source organism: Pinus taeda (assembly GCA_000404065.3). Lineage (NCBI taxonomy): Eukaryota > Viridiplantae > Streptophyta > Pinopsida > Pinales > Pinaceae > Pinus > Pinus taeda. The sequence goes on along the minus strand of APFE031317615.1, from coordinate 99,046 downwards.
TTCCAAAGGGGGGTGAAACGAAACTAGAGAAGATAATAGATTGTTGCAAGAAGCTAGAGAGAATATGCCTCTTGTTTTTTAGTGTGAAATCTTTAGTGTTTGCAATTTCTATAAAATTTCTACATAATTTTTGTGTTGGATATAGGTATATTGATGTTAATCTAATGCTCATGTGTGTGGTTTAATCCTATGAATTGAATAGGGCATGGGGCTTTTAGTTTACCTGTCGAAAGTTAATTTTTGGTAGGAATTTTTTAGCATTATATGGTTTCTTGTTGCTTACAAGAGTTGATTATATGTTTATGATTGACCCGAGAGACTAAGAGATCTCTGAGTTAATATGGGCTTGATTTATGCCTATTATTATTAGCCTATGAGGCCTACAGACTGAATTGTTATGAGCTTCTATTTGTTTGATGGGCCTTAGTAATTATGAAAGGAAAAATCCATATTTTATTCACTGTATTGTTTACAGAACTGGATATTAAGCCTGGTCCCATTATTTTTCTAATCTCAAGAGAAATATATCCAAATGGGCCATATAGCAACCTTAAGGGTGATGAGTCGAGCCTTGGAGTAGGCTCAACTTTTTGTAAAATGATTGTAGTCGATCCATGGGCTAAGTCTCTTCGATGGTGGATTATAACTTGTAACAGGAGAAATCCCCATCGCTAATAGCCCTAGGTGTTTAATATCCTACTCATACCTTACAATATCACCTCTTGTGTCGATCTTTCAATATGGTTTTAGCCAAGGAATAACGTCGAGAGTCTGTCCCAAGATGGAAATGGTTCTCATCACCTGCAATACTTATAACTATGTTTATCTGCCTTGAAGTGCCAACATCAAGAACAAAGAGTATTCCCACCTCTGAACAAGCACTCCTTCCATCATTTGTCAACAAGATCTTGGTCTCAGCGAGTCAGATCATAGTCTCTTAGAGTTTCTTCCTGGATTGTTTCCTCTGAGATGTAGTTTTCACCAAGATTAGTTTTCTCTGAGGTAGAGTTCCTCCGAGATGGAGTTTTCACCGAGATCGATTTTCTCCAAGGGGGTGCTTCCTCTGTTATGGAGCTTTTCTGTGGTGATTTTCCTTTGGGGTGATGTGGCAATGGCTCAGAACCTCAAACCTCAGTAGTTTAAGAAGTTGGTGAGGCAAATTTTCTACTAGGGTCTTTTCCTTCAAAGATAGGATTATCTCTAAGGTGATGTGGCAGTAGCGGTACTATTCACTTACATCAAAGAGGGATTATGAGTTGGTTGATAGCTTAGAAATACTCACACACACACACACACACACATATATATGTTATGACCCCAGATCATGAACAGGCTAACAATTAATGCACTCATGCCAAGTGGTAGTGAGGAGGTTGCTTGGGACAACCACATGGATGCCACATGGCAGATTAATGATTTACCTCTAAAATTTAAATGGGTATATATTTGAAACCAGAGGTTGGATTGAGATAAAATTTATATTGTCAGAATGTCTTGATGAGACAAATGCGATGAAATAATCCATATGATGTTTAAAGGAAGTTGAAAAAGATCAAAGGTTTTAGACCCCATTTCCATAACACTACCTTAGATTTTGGGTTAGTATAGTAACCACCTACTTCGAACCTATGTTCTAGTGGGAATTAGGTGGGGTTGCATTACAATTAATATTTTTGGATATATGACCATTCGATCTCCTAATCAACCAAATATTCCAATCCAATTGAATTTTTAGAGGAATATTTCGCACCCATTATTAAATTTCATCCTTGATAATGTACATACTCTAGTAGAATTAGAGTAGGCTTAGGCCATTATAGCTCAAGATATTGAGTTGCAAGAGAAGAGAAGCAATAGAGAGGCATCTCAAGGATCATGCCAATCATGATAACTTGATTATGACCAGTGAATCTCATGTTTCTAGAAGGATTCATGGTTTAAGTCCTAAATATAAGCCTCTTGACAAAATTCAAAGATGAAAGGTCATTCTTGTCATCTAAGCTCATTGTCAATTCCTTTAATAACTTACTTTTTCTTCGATAACTACCTCCTTTCCACTCAGAATCATGTCTGCAACTCATGACTCTACCCAATACTCAACTCAATCTTATTCCTCTTCATCGTCATCTTAATCATTTTCTTCATCCTCTGTTCAAATTGGAAGTCTTTATTTTGCAGTTAACCATGTTCAATATACAATGAATCTTGCCAAAGTGATCAGGAAATATGGACTATTTCAATTTGAAAAGGACCTAAATGCCACTCCCTAGCACATGGCTTCTTCCATAAACTTGACACCTACTAATACACCATTACCTAAGTTCAAGGATCATCTTCTTAAATTTTCAGCTAACGATACTATCACAACTAATGAGCATTTGATTTCCTTTTCAAATTCTTTTCATAATATCAGCACCAAGAATAATGACACATGTATGTGCCTCTCTATTAATTCTTTACAAAGGAATCCAATAGTAAATTTATTCGAGTTATCTCCTAAGGTTTTCTCCACCTGGGCATAGTTTTGTTATTAGTTCAAACCCACTTATGAAAAACCACAAAGCCATGTCAATCTTTGACAAGAATACCATAATTTCACCTTCACAAAAGGTGAATCTATCAAATCTTTTAATCAAAACTTTACCAAATTATATAGTAAAATTCCCAAGATCAGCAGGCCACATAATCAAGCGGACACGATGAATTATTAAAACACTTTTCCTCCTCCATATTGTCATCGATTAGAAGAGGAAAACACTAATAATCTATATTTTTCATTTCAAATATGTTTGGAGTATGAAGAGAAATCACACATAACCCATCTTCCATTGGATGACCATACAAATCAATTTGAGATGTCCTCAATCCTTCAACCCATGAAATACATGATAAACAAGATGATATCCTTTGAGAGGAAGATCACAATGCAAGATCATGCTAAGGTATCTATTTAGTGCTAATATGAACCCCTCCCAAACCCATCAACCAAATTCTCTTCTCTCCCATCCATTTTGCAATTTCTGTGAATAATATCATGATGAGAAAACTTGTGAAATTAAAAAGAATGCACAAGAGACAATCTTTGGGAAAGGGATTGACCCTACAATTTCAACATTATATTGGGTTGATGTAATGATGTAACGATGTAATGACTATTAAAAATAGAAGTGTGTTTAGGGGCCAGAATGCTATAAATCAACCTTTCAAAGAAACTGAGAATTGAAAATCTCCTATCATTGCCCCCCTCTCCCTTGAATATGGTCAATATCCCTAAGCAACAACAACAATTGAAAAGTTTCCTTGAAGGAAGAATACCTACTATTATACATACCCTAGAGGTATAGAAAGAACAAGATCCTTTCGAAGACAAGGTCTTTGTTGTACATAATCTTATAAATTTCCCAAAAACCCTCCTTTTATGTTTCAATGAAAGTTCTCGACAAAAATGCACATTGTTTCTTATTCGATGCCATATTAGGCCCTAATGTGATTCAAAATAGTATTATGGAAGAACTAGGATTACAGTGTTATAAACAAAAACGCAAGAAAATTTTTGCCTTAAATAATTCACTACAACAAACCATTGGTGAAATTAAATATGTCACATTGGTGTTATGTTCTCACCTAAATATAAGAACCACCTACAATATCTAAGTGATGGACATGTCAAAAGGAAACTATTCAATTATTACTGGTAGAGACTAGAAAAAGAAAACATATGGGTATTTTTCTTTGGATGGTACCCATATGAGTCTTCCTAAGGATGGTAAGAACGTAATTTTCTTTTATTAAGGGAAGGGCGAACATCACCCTACACTGAAGATTTACCTCAACTTCATATAAACTATATTGAAGAATATATTGATGTTTATTCTCTCTTTACTGAATAAGATCTACCTCCTCTTCCTAAACTCCATCAAGATGACCAAGTCTGGCACATGCACTTTGATGGTGCATCTTCCAATGAAGGAAACGATACATGAATTGTAATTTATTTCACTCATGGTGAAATGCATCAATATGCATTCATACTTGAGTTTAACTTTACTAACAATGTCGTCGAGTTTGAGGCATTACTATTGGCAATTGAAAAATCCCTTAGCCTAGGATGTAGGCACCTAAACACATTTGGTGATTCCGAAATTATTTTTAATATGATATGAAAAGTTTATTTTCCTTCTAATAAAATTATTAAACGATACACTTAGGCTTCATAGAAATAAATTTCTAAACTGCTTGCTTTTAACTAGTCATGTTCATAGAGCCCCAAGGGTTAGCTCAGTTGGTCAAAATCAGTGCCTTGCCATCGGGAGGTCACAGGGTCCATTCTCCTTGAAACCCTTGGGGACAGGCCTAACTAGTGGGCCGCGGGGTTAGATTCCCTTTGGGGTCGATTAACCCAGGTTTTTCCGTGGATGTAGCGCCACCTATTGACTAGGGTGTCCGTGAAAAAAAAAAAACCAGTCATGTTCATAGGGAATTAAATGCCTTTGCATATTTCTTGCTTATATATGCTACTAGTCCTCAAAGATAGCTCCTACCTCAAAGGCTTGATTGTATTCTACAACCCTTATATTGGCCTCATTTTCCAAACAATGAGGAAGATTAGCATATACTCTTCGATGATGAAATCATTCTTTATTTCATCCAAAATTAGCCTTCTAATAAAAAGGAGATAATGCCCTTAAAGACAATAAGTACCCAAGAGAGATTTCTCCTCTAGAAAGTTCTTTTTCTCCCAGCTATGTGCGTACTAATGAAAAGGAAAATAAAGAGGAGTCCAAAAAAATTGTGAGACAATATCGATTAATATTGGGACCCCCGAGGAACCTAATATTTTGCAGATAGGAACCCAGTGTTACGAAGACAAAAAGAAAATTTTATTAGACATTTTCAAAGAGTTTAATGATGAATTTTCTTGGTCCTATAAGTATTTTTCATGGTTTTGATCCTGGTATTATTCAACATGTTATCCCAATTAAAGAAGATGTCAAGCCTATCAAGCAAAGGCAGAGACCCATAAATCCTACTCTAGAAGCTACAATTAGGAAAGAGCTCGAAAAATTACATGTTTCTCACATTATTTTCCATGTTAGATATTCTAAATGCGTAGCTAATTTAGTCCTTGTAAGAAATAAAAACGGAGAGATCCATTTATGTGTGGACTATCGAGCCTAAAATAAAGTTAGTGTTAAAGATAATCTCCCCCTTCCTAACATGGATAAGCTTTTGCAATAGGTTTTGGGTTCTAAGATGATGTCCCTTCTAGATGGCTTCTTTGGTTACAACTAGATTCACCTCAAGAGGGATTAAGAATATAAAAACACTTTTACTACATGTTAGGGCACCTTTTCTTATGAACATATGCCTTTTGGGCTAATCAATGCAAGTGCTACCTTCCAAAGAGTTATGAAAATAGATTTTGATGACCTCATCGGTAATTTTATCTAGATCTAAGTCAATGATTGACCTATCTATTTGAAATGTCACTCTGATCACTTTGATCATCTCAGGAAAGTATTTCTAAGATACACTAAATATGGCATGTCTTTGAACCCTAAAAACTCAATCTTTGGTGTGTCTGTAAGAAAACCCCTTCCGCACATTATTTCCAAAGTTGGAGTTAGCATTGACCCATCTAGAGTTGAAGCAATGAAAAATATAGTAGCCCCTAATTCTAAAAACTAAATTCTATCTTTTATTGGAAAAAAAAAAAAAATAGAGGGCTTATCTATGATGCTAAAATTGTAAAACCTATTCATAATTTACTCAAGCAAGACTAGACTTTCCAATGGTATGGCTCTACCCAAAGAGCCTTTATAGCCATCAAAGAGGCCATTGATTTTGCTCCCATCCTGGAAAAACCCATTTTTCTCAAAGAATTCATCATATACACTAATGCGATGGAAGAAGCCATTTGAGGAATTATCATGCAAAAGAATGATAAAGGTTAGGAGCATCCTATAGCTTGCATGAGTTAGAGCTTATAAGATTATGATATTAAGTACTCATTAATTAAAAAACATGCTTATTCATTGGCTAAGTCTATAGATATTTAATCATTATATCTTAGGCAAGCACACAAAGGTAAGGGTCATGTTGTCTGCTATCAATGTTCTTCTTTCCCAAACATTACTATCTAGGAAGTTTTCTCATTGGCTTGCCAAGATTCAATAACATGATTTAACAATTATCACTTCAAAAAAAATTAAGGGACGTGATCTTTCACTTCACTTGGTCCAACATCCCAAGCCTAGTGAATTTGATGTCAATGATGATTCCTTATCATACCCTTTTCTAATTAATGCAGATCAAATTGACATTGCAGATTATCCATGGTACAAAGATATAATTTATTATCTGCAAAATCCAAGATGTCAGAACAATCGTGATAAATCTCAACAAAGGAGATTGGGCCTCAAACCTTCCAAGTACTTAATTATCCTTAATACTATATTTTTTCATAGATCCTTTGGCAGACTTCTTTTGTGTTGTGTCTATAATGAGACATCCAACAGATTATTGAATGTTTTGCATGGGTCTGCCTTCTTATATATGCACATTGGTGGCCATTTTCTTGCCAAATCCATAGCCCACAAGATATTAAGGTTTGGTTTTTACTTGCAAACCATGTTCAAGGGTAGCTACAAATCTTTATATAGTTGTTATGAATGTTAGAAGGTTGCTGGGAAAGAAAAAATATTCTCTTTTCAAATAGGGATTCAAATTAATAGGCCCTTTAATCTGCCTTCAGTTATTGGGCACATCTTTATCCTGGTTGCTACTGAATTTTCATAAAATGGATAAAAACAATTCCTTTAAAGAATTCCAAAGATGAATTTCTTGAAATAATATATTTTGTAGATTCGACCTGCCCCTTGAAATTGTTTTAGGTAATGGACCAACCTTCATTTCTGTAAATTTACCGAATTGTGTACTAAACATGGGATTAACCAATGTACATCATTGACATATTACCCACAAGGTAATGGTCAATTTTAGTCCACCAATAATAATTTAATTAGAATCCTCAAGAAAATTATCAATGATAAGCCAAGAAGTTGGCACACTTTGTTAAAATGTGCCCTATGGGTAGATAGGACCACTTTTAAATCAAGTATTTAATGGTTCATGCTTCCCAACTTGTTTATGGCCAAGAGGTTTTTATGCCTATATAACTTGAATTAATCTCCTTATGGTTAGCTTCGTAGGCTGAAGAATTAAATTCAACTGACATTCCTCAAATAGTCCTTACATTGTTGGCATTAGAGGAACAAAAAAATCACTCATTGGACAATCTAAAAAGTTACAAATGTAAAATTTTAAAAATTTATTTGATAAAAAGACCAAAAATGTGAATTTTCACATTGGCCAAAAGGTCTTACTATGGGATTTTTCTCATGATGAAAAGGGAAAACATTCAAAGTTTCATAAGTTGTGGATTGGTCCTTTTGTCATTGCTACTATTGTTGGGAGTAATTCCTATTTCCTTAAGGATTATAATGATCGCCTCTTGTCTTACACAAATAATGGGTCTCACCTTAAGACCTACATTGAAGCTGATAGGGGATAAAATAATTCCCTCTACTTATTGTGTGGAGATATTTATTTTATTTTCTATTCTTTTGATTTGCTGACATTTATTTCTTTCTTTATTTTTTCATAGCCTTATTTTATTCTTTTGTTTTATTTTTTGTTAAATTATTTTTCATGTCTTTTTCTTCTTTTCAGTTTTGCATTATTTTATTTTAACATTTCTTGCCTTTAATTGCATTAGTCAAGCTTGAGTGTATCTATATTATTACTGCAGCTAGATTCATCTTTGATATGATGAATTGATGTTTTAATCTCTGCAATTTTTTATGCTAACAACTTTACCTTTGAACAACAAAATTATTTTTAAGCATGAAGACAAGGTGCCTTTTTATTTGTGTGCAAGATGATGTTACCATGCTACTATTCATTTCCTCATATTTTTCATGCACAAAAGCACCATAGCTGATGCCTTGACCCCTATTTCTCACATCCCTTGCTTCCTACCCCCATATGACAACTTGTTTACCCTTTCTCACTATTGAAAGCACTATTTATTAATTTACCTCAAAGACCCTGAGTTTCGGTATGTTTCTTGCGCCCCTCCTTGTGCTCTCACTAGAATGTTGAGTCACCTACTTGAAAAGTTGCAAACCATTGTGATATTCTATAAGTTCTCCTGAAAATAAAGAGTTAAAATTCACTATTATAAGAAATTTCAGCCTAAAAGTGGCCATGAAATTCTCATGTGATTTTCATGTTGTAATATGTGAACTAATTAAAATCCTTTAAATTTTAAAAGAGACATATGTCTTAAATAATTTTAAATTGTTTAATTTGGGTATTAGTCAAATATTTTATTATTAATTTGGGTATCATTGAAATATTTTATTATTAATTTGGGTACTCGTGAAATGTTTTATTAATATTATTTACCTACTTTACCCATATGAATTAGAATATCGAAAAAGTTATTGATGCAATGTAAATATTGGTACTGGTGAAAAATATATATATTCAAAATATCGACCCATTTAACATTAATAACCATGTCCAGAAAAAACACCAAAAAATATAGTTAAATATAAAATATAGGCGTAGTCTAACTTACAAACAAAATGGCTGGTTAATTTTAACCAAAACCTAGCAAAGAGTTTCAAAAACTTGAGTTTAAATTGTTTAATCTATAGAGTTTGAGTTCCCGGAGGGTTTTTTAGGATGTTGAATCCATTCATGCGATCAAAAATGTATTTTTTTTTTAAATCACTTTCTTGATTGAAATTGTATTGTCGGATTCGAGTGAAAAAGGCTATTTTGTCCATAAGTTAGACTACACCTAAATGATAAAGTTAAATATAGTTAAATATAAATAGTTAAATAACTAAAACATGAGTAGTCTAAACAGGGCACATTTTTGCTCAGAAAAAGTTAGTTTTTCTTACAATTTTTTGGTTAGATCTAGTCAGAATTTTTAAAAGCCAGGTTACAATTATCAAGTTGTGGAATTTTTGGTGCCCCAAGGGTTTCTGATGACGTTGAATCCATTTCCAGTGTTAAAATTGTGACTCAATAAAGATTTAAGATTTTGCAATCCAAAAATTATCAGATTTTGACCATAAATTATATTTCAGGCGAAATTGTGGCCTCAGCAGATAACGTCATTAACAAAACACCAAAAGTTAGCTAAATATAAACATACATGTGCAGTATGGCTTATAGATGAAATAGCCTTTTTTCACCGGAATCCGATGATAAAATTTCAAGCAAGATTGTGATTTTTTTGTTTAAAGTACAGTTCTAAATATATGAATAGATTCCCCATACTAAAAAAACCTCGGGGCACTCAAATTCTATAAATTAAACAATATAAACTCAAGTTTTAAAAAAAATCTATCAGATTTTAGTTTAAATTAACTAGAAAAAATGCTCTAAAAAAGGTCATTTCGTCTATAAGTTAGACTATGCCAAATATATATGTATATTTTGTAGTATATATGTATTTATTTATGTATGTTATATTATATATATATATTATATAATATATATATATATAGATATATATATATATATATATATATACATATACATATACATATATATAATACATATACATACACGCACACACACACACACACACACAATATATAGTTAAGTTTAAATTAATAAATATATATAAACAATTTTTTAATAAAAGTGCAATATATTGATGGATTTCGATAAAAGGAGAAAATTGGAAATAGTATATTAAAATTTTTTATTGAATATCATGCTAATAAATATTGTGGATTATAGATAAAAGTAAAGTAATATAAAAAAATTGTCTACGTGGATTTTTTTTATTCATTTCTTGATTTTTCCTTAGGAGGCCACTTTTAGGTTGAAATTTCCTCTAATTAGTAAAAACAAAACTCTAATTATAAGTAGATGAATCTGCATTATTTTCATTGTGCAAAGGATGCTATAAGGGGTTCCAGATTGCATATATGTGTGATTGCTCCTACTATTGATTCTTTTTCTATATATATATATATATATATAAGAATGGAAATGTGATAATGGATGTCGTGACAAGTGGATATTGCATCGTCAATGGATTGTTCAAATGAGAACATCTTCATTTATGGTTTTTCGACATACAGTGCCTCCTTTGATGTAGTTTTATATTATGCGTACTTCACTCCTTATTAATGTTTCTCATGATGACTTCAATGGTGAAAGTATTAGGTAATAAAAAGGTTTGGGATCCAAATTTTATTTTGATGGCCAAGCTATGTACAAAGTCACCTAGCACATTCCATATCAAATACCTGTACTGCAAAGTATGAGTTGTTGATCCAAACCCCTAATGTATTACATATTACAGAGATTATATAACATGTTTAATATATGGTATAAGTTTAGGAGGAGTACAGTGCATGTGGTACAATGTCAACCATATAATCTAGTGTACATAGCGGTGGTAGTCACGAGTTGTTCAAATTTTGATACGATGATATGTAGAATGGCATAATACTTGGAAATGATTGTTAATAGACCTTTGTCCAAGTCACACGATTCTTATGGTATTTGTTGTACAATGGTTTAACACAAACAAATGATAGTTTAATTAGATAGGATGCGCTGATAACTATGGGAGACATTTACTAAACCTAATTTTTTCTTTGTGATTAACCAAGTTTTTCCTATTGTACAAGATTGAATCATTAGTGGAGAATCTTACCTTATCTCGACACACAAACAACTTAGAAACTACTTGGAAACGCAACCACTTTTCATTTAAGCTTTGGGAATGAAGGTATGAATTGTTCTCAGCTTGGTTTCATGAAATTGATATTAGATGTATCATGTATTATGTTTCTAGGTCTATTTGTTGTAGTGATTAAGGGTTAATCCCATTTCCATTAATTTTTTCCCTTACATTTTTTCGTTGTGCTATATACTTTTCTCAGCATGTATAAAATATATGCTTTAAATTCATTTGTTTGGATTTTACATAGGAAAAAATTTAGTTTCCCTTCATTATTTTTTAAAAAGCATGCAATTGCAAGCTTTGGCTACCTATCATGAATGCCTGAAATTAAGGCTCTACCCAGAACTAAAAACCCTCACTCTATGTGAGTAATATTCCACAAAAATCTACATATCCACAAGTATCAATAGTGAGTATCGTTGAATTATCCTTGAAGTTCATGGGTTTTTTGAATATGAAAGAAAATACTTTATTGAATTTTATAAGGAGACCTTGATAGTACCAAAAAACAAATTGGTAAATATTTAACTCTCCCTCACTCTTTCCTCATTTTTAAACATATATTTGGCCACAACAAATCGCTTACAAAATTTATTATCAATTATAGGCCAAGATACTTGATTCTTTCCTCATTTCATAGCATAAATATTGTCTCTTTGTAGCCTCATCCTTAAAACTTTGTGGCAATATAAGATTCCAGTGAATAATTTATATGGTATCAGTGAGAAGAGGTGTACATTCCATACTCCTCCCATTCCTTGCTATAAAGTTTTTTGTCACAGCTTATAACACTAAAAAACATTTACCCCACTTTTATGAGAGTAACACTATAATGTTACTCAGTTTCATTATGAACCAATAGTGACGAACTTTTGTTATGAAAAGTGACAAACAAAATAAGGTTGTATATAGTCATTTGACAACATAAGAAAAGTATGCAGAGAGAAAAGTTATCCATCCTCCATTCTCTCATTTTCCATCATCCCACACCATGTGGTGCTCCCTGATTTACATGCAAATTTTGTATAACTCACCTTGACATACAACAAGAGAAGGCATAAGAAACCTCCCACTTCTGAGTTGAACTTCACTACATTTCTCAAATGCTCATAATCATAGTTATGTATGAAAAAATATTGTAGCTTACAACCTCTTGTTTGTTTTCTGAGTGAGATTAAGGCTTGTCTTCATAAGCATTAATTTGTATTTCTCATTATGTTATACCAACCAAATGGCATTACATCCTTGTTCTGACAACAATTTTAATGCTTAAAGTTAATCTCTATCCGCATTATGTTCCATTCAAACATGTTGTCTAGTTGTACCTTTTGTGCACTAAGCTCACTGAACATTTGATTTGTTTCCATTATGACTAATGTTTTGTCCTTGATGGCAACCTACTTGATGATTTGTCCTTTGACGGAAACCTACTTAATGAAGATGTAAACAAGATGTGTGTACATGTGATAAAGTTTTGTTAAAGGTGTAGCACTTAAGAGTTAGAGGAATGATAAAGATGAAGTTTCAAGAAGTATACATGGGTTTTGTGAAGCAAATCCGCATACATACGTGGGTATGAAGAAGAAAAAATGTGTATAGTTTCTGCACCATGTTATTGATCTCAACAATTGATATTTAATCCCATCAAATAATACCATCAACGTTATTGTGGTTTTGACCTATGGTATTGAACAAGGCCTAAGCTATATAAGGAGATGAATATCTTTTATGAAACCAGCTCACAAAAAGATAGAAAAGATAGATTAATGCCTTATAATTCAGCCTCTTCGAGGGGGCAATCTCCTTTACATTACATAAATGAACAATTCTTGGATGATACAAATGAAAATACTTCCTTTCTATATATAGGAGTCTAAGGGGTCATAATATAATCAGAGCCGACATAA
>APFE031317615.1:34977-65012 GCA_000404065.3 Pinus taeda | reverse complement strand
ATTCCTCCCTTGCTTCATTTATCCAATCTGGTTAGATAATAGAAATGGCACACAACAATGCTTCCACATCCTCATCCCTTCTTGAGAGTGCATTTGCCCCCACATTTTGCTTCCCTTTTTTGTAGATGATTTCAAAGTCATAACCCAACATCTTTGTGACCCACTTTTGTTGCTCTTCAGAGGATAATCTTCGTTCTAAAAGTATTTAAGACTATCATGATCTGTTTTTACCTTGAAGTGTCTTCCCATTAGGTAGGGTCGTCATTCCTTAAGTGCATGTAGTATTGCCAACATTTCCTTCTCATAAATAGCTTTGTGTAAAAACTTTCCCTTGATTGGACGACTTGCAAAAGCAATGGATCTATCATCTTGCATTAAAACAACACCAATTCCATTTCCTGAAGCATCACATTCCACAATAAAGGTTTTTGTGAAGTTCGGTGTAGCTAAGACCGGTACTTGGCACATTGCCTCTTTAAGATGTTTAAAGGCCTTTGTTGCTTATGGAGTCCATCAAAATGCATCTTTCTTCAATAATGTTGTTAGAGGTGCTGCTATTCTTCCATAATTCTTAACAAACTTGCGATAATACCCTGTCAACCCGAGAAATCCTCGTAGATGCTTTAGGATGTGGGGATTTTCCATTCCTTAATGGCTTTAATTTTGCTAGGGTCTACCTTAACTCCTTCATGAGATACAATATGACCCAGATATTCCACCTCTTGTTCTCCAAAGAAACATTTGGATCCTTTTGCATATAATTTTTTCTCTTCCAATAGTTGTAGCACCCTGTCAACAAGTTCAACATGATCCTTCCAAGATTTGTTGTAGATTAGTATATCATCAAAAATACTAACACAAATTTTCTAAGGAAGGGTTTGAAAATAGAATTCATCAAACCTTGAAATGTAGAATTCATTGGTAAGGCCAAAAGGCATGACCAAAAATTCATAATGACCCTCATGAGTTCTAAATGTTGTTTTCAGAATGTCTTCAATCTTCATTCTGATTTGATGATATCCTGAACGAAGATCCAACTTGGTGAAGTAAATTGAACCATGCAATTCATCCAGTAATACATCAATGATAGGAATGGGAAACTTATCTTTACTAGTGAGCTTGTTGAGCTCCTTATAATACGGACACGTGCGCCATGATCCATCCTTCTTATGCGCCAATACTACTGAAGTAGGGAAAGAACTTTGACTAGGTTGAATTATACCAGCCTCTAGCATTTCTACAACCATACGGACACATGCACCATGATCCATCCTTCTTATGCACCAATACTACTAAAGCAGAGAAAGAACTTTGACTAGGTTGAATTATACCAGCCTCTAGCATTTCTACAACCATACGTTCAATTTCACTCTTTTTGGCATAGGGATATCTATACGTCATGATGGTTGGAGGAACACTTCCTGGAATCAGATGAATAGCATGATCACGATCATGAATAGGTGGGAGACCTTTGGGAGTCTCAAATACCTTGGAATGATTGTCCAAGACTTTTTGGAGATTTGGGGAAATAGATGATTCTGATGTGGAAACATCTAGCGAACATAATTGTGCAATTACACCTCTTTGTTCCTTTTTTAGAAGCTTTGTCATGCCGTTAGAGCTAATTATCTTTCCCGGTTTCTCTGCAATACCCCTTAATTCAACTTCCTTTCCTTCCATAGAAAATTTCATGAAAAGTTCTTGAAAATTAAAAGCTATTGTACCCAAGGATTGTAGCCATTGGACTCCTAGTACAACATCAACACCTCCCATTGGAATGCGAAGCATTGGGCTAGTCAATACATACTCTCCCATGGATAGCTTGATATTATGGCACTTTCCAGAGAAATTTATCGTTCCTCCATTTGAAACCATCACTTGACACTCCGGTGCTAGATATAGGAAGCAATTTAATTATTTTTCTATCTTACAATGAATAAAATTGTGGGTACTTCCTAAATCAATCAACACTGTTACCTTTTTCTTCTTGATTTGTCCTTCTATCTGATGGTTTGAGAGTGGTAATTCCCGCCAATGCATTACAAGATATGGTTGGATTCCTTTTTTCTTTATCTAGGCTTGTTCTTGGAGTATATCCTCTTCTTTTGACCTTTCTTGCTCCTTTTCTTCTTCCTCTTCACAATCTATGTAGAATAATTTCTTCTCAGCACACTTATGAACTTCAGTGTATTTGCTATCACAACTGTAACAATGCCCTTTTGCTCTTTTTTCTTCTAATTTTTGTGGTGTCAACCTTATAGGTTGTGGAAGACTAGGGGCAACAACACTTCCGTCTTTATAGTTGTGAGTGGTATGCTTCCTGGCCATATTTTGCTTTCCATTTTTCTTGCTAACCTGAATGCCTTCTCTAATGAATCAGGTTCCCAAAGGCGCAAATCATGTTGGATATTATCCTTTAAAGTCCCTATGGACACAACGATCCTATGCTCCTCTGGAATGTCTTTTACCCTTATGTTCAATTTTTGGAACTCCTCAATGTGCTCCATTATTGAACCCTTTTGTTTGAGACTTATCAATTGGCTAAAACAAGTGCTGCTTTTTGTATACTCATAATGTGTTGTCAATTCTTCTGTAAAAATTGCCTAAGTGATAATTTGTTTATGAGAGAAAAGCCATTTCTACCATACAAACTGATTTGGTTCCAAATATAAAGTTGCAATACGTACCTTTTGTGTGTTTTTCACATTATTGAGATCAAAAAATTGCTCCATTTGTAATATCCATGTTGCGGGATCCTTGCCATCAAACTTCCTCATATCAATTTTTGGAATATGGTGGGACTTTTGTCCAATATTAGAGTCTATGAAATCATGATTAACATTTCTTTTGTTCTCGTGATGAGTTTCCTTTACTACCCTTTCACCATTAGTTAGCATTTCTTGTAGAAACTTTGTCAAATCTATCTTCAAATCTTCCATGCCTATCTTCAAATCTGTCTTCAAATCATTCATCTTAGCTTCCATGTCATTCATCTTAGCTTCTATGCCTTTCTTTAAACCATCCATCTTAGCTTCTACATCTTTCTTTCAACCATCCATCTTAGATTCCGTTACTTTTTGTGCAAGTGACACTTATTTCCCTTGGTCTCGTAATTTTGATATATCATGTTGCATTTCTTCCTCTTCTTCATGAGTCATGCTAGAGCTTTTAGGTTGCTTACTAGGTGTTTTCATTCAATTTCCTTAGGGAATCAATTACTGATAATAATGCTTTACTATTCCCTTTGAATTCCTTCAAACTAATTTTTCAAACCAAGCTTATGCAAAAATTTTAAAAAACCTACACACCTTTTTTCACTTTGTAGGAGCTTGATATTGAATCTGATGTATCTCTGTAATATCGAATCATCTAGTTCTGAAATTGCAACCTACAGTAGCCCTCTACATCCTCTTTCCAATACCACTAGTCTAATCCAAATTGGATTCTCCAGGGAAGAGTTATGCCAAATCTCCCACAGTGACCTGATTATAGACTAGTTCAATAGAGCGAATTTGTACGACATGCCATGAGTCACTGTTTCAACCTTTGGCTCTGGAAAATATAAACAAGAAACTACATTCTGTCCTCTTTTGTACCTTCTTACTAAATTTCAATCTGATGCTCAGAGAGAAATTTATGATGATTTTCCCCAGGTCACCTATTTGGAATGTAATTCAGGAGTCTGCAAAAAGACCAACTTCCTCAGATCATATCTCCGTAAATATAGTGTGAAAAGATCTGAAATTCAGACCCGAGGTTCAATGCGATTTCCTCTCAAATGGATTTTTTTTTAGCTTTTGAAACGTCGCAGAAAAAAAATAAATAAATTAATTAATTAATTAATTAAAAAGTTATAGCGAAAATGCCAATTAAAAAGTTATAGCGAAAATGCCACAATGGCCTATTTGGAGCAGTGAAACCCTAGAATCCAAAGCTCTAATACCAAATGTTATGAAACCAGCTCACAAAAAGATAGAAAAGATGCATTAATGCCTTAGAATTCAGCCTCTTCAAGGGGGCAACCTCCTTTACGTTAAATAAATTAACAATTCTTGGATGATACAAATGAAAAGACCTCCTTTCTATACATAGGAGTCTAAGGGGTCATAATATAATCAGAGCTGACATAAAAATAATAATGTAAGGGCGCAATAATAACATTAGTGGGCTTCTATGGGGCACAATAGTAACAATATGGGCACTACATGGGTACATCACTAAAATAAGGGGGTTTTACTAATAACAATAAGGGGTTACACTAGTAGTATAGGGGCCTAACAAGATCAAACTGTTTGGGTGTACACGTGATGAATATTTCATTAATAGTTAGATAAATAGTTAGATATGAAGCAAGTGTGCATGAATGGGCTATTAATGTATTGTTTGATCTGAAACTAAGTATGCACCCAAGAATTTGATGATGGATCAGATCCAATAGATCTGAAATGACTATATTGATAGTAGATTAATTAGATCTATAATATTTATGTATGACACATGTTTTGTTATGTATGTCAAGAGATGGGTTTGTTCTGAAGATATGATGTGCAACAAATCTATAAGTCAGTAGTTTCATATATGTACGTGGGTTTTATAACCTTAAAGGTACGTACATACACAGGTTTAATGTTGGTAAGTAGTGTATCTATTCAGATATGTACGCGGGTTTCATTCCTGAAAAGCGCATATACAACCGAAAGTGTTTTGTAGAAAGCACGTACATAAGCTAGGGTTTTGTTGAATAAGATGACTGATCAGTGTAATAAGTCTTGTTGTGTTTTTGTTGTCTATCAATGAATCCTTACTTGACAATCTAGTTTTAATAGTGATGATTGAAGTTGAATTGATTGATTGAAGAGTGATGATGTTGCTAGCTATTTGTCATTGAATATTTGTGATGGTTCTGTGATTGTTTCAGAATAACAGTAATTTAGTTTCAGGGTTCAATGTTTTGAGATCTGTACGTGGGTATGCTTCAAGGAATTTGTGTATACATGTGGGTTTTCTAAAGTAAAGTAGCGTATATATATTGATATTTTATTGATCATGGTTTTCAGTTGGTTCAGTGAGTTGATGCAGTGTTTTGATAAAGTATTTGTATTTCGGTTATAGTGATCTAACTGCTTTGATTGTTTGAGAATAAGTTGATTGTTTGGGTCTCAGTTGGCTCAGTGATTGGTTGATTGAGTTGGTTCAATGATTGAGTGATATTCTGTAGTGATGAATTTTAGTTTTGATATTCGATAATTGGGCTTAAATGATGATAGTGGGTCCAATATGAAAATTTGATCAAAGGTGGCCTACAAGTTGTGATGTTTTGTAATAGGTGGATCCAGTGTGAAAATTTATGAAACGTGGTCTGCAGTGGTTTTGAGTGTTGGAGCCTTCAGTGAGGAAATCAAAGCTTCATTCCAGTGGTATATGGTAAATTAGATCAGGCGGTTGGATCTCCCTTCTGGTGGGTGCTGGTAAACGAGATCAGGTGGTTGTAGCTCCCTTTTAGTGGGTGCTGGAGAACGAGAGAAGGTTGTAGCCTTCTACAGGTGGGTTCTTATGTGCTGGTATAAGTCTACATCAGTACAAGATTGTAAGAACCTTTTTATCTTAATAATAAAAGAAGAAAGAGATGAAAACAGTGGTGGTTTTTTCCCACATTGGGTTGCACCTAAAAAACATGGTGTTCATATGTGTTTCTTATGTATGACGATTTATTATGTTCTTACTACACATTATTACTCTATATCTAATGTTCATCAAGTACTAACATACTAGTTCAAGATAAATTGATTGAAAAACTAATTTGACTAGATATACGCTAGTTGTCTGCATTAAAGTCATGTACATACGCAGGTTTCTTTCAGTAAATTCGCATCCAGAAATATGAGTAATAAAATAAAATTTTAAGTGAGTTTTAAATATTGATTCACCCACCCCCCCATTGTTTTTCCCATTATGATCCTCTTTTAGTTTACTTCAAGTGAAGCTAGAAAGCACTTTGTAGCTCATAATTCTTTCATAAGGCTTTAAAAAGGAACATATATCGGCCATTCATATAAAAGTTTATTTTCTTGCTAAACATTTTCTTCATGATATATCATGGAGGTAGAATTGAAACAACATAATCAAATTCTCTATCCATGTTGATGCGGATTCTGAGGAGTTTAATCAACTCACTTATACTAGTTATGTCTGCTTAGGAAGTCCTCCACCTCACCTAGCCACTCCATAAGCATCTCAAAACATACCATTGCCATATCTTAGCATAGTTTTATTCTAGAACAACCTCAACCATAGCAAAAACCACGTTAGTTTGATGGATGGGACCCAAATACCATTGCAATACCATCCATTCATGCACGTTGGCCATCCATTTCACATCAATCAATGCCTCCTCTCCTCTCTACTCACCATGTACCTCCAACCTTATCACAAGCCATGACTCAGTAGCCTAATTAGTTTTTTCGACCATCTTCTCATATATTTATAGACAAAATCCATCTTCCATTAGCTCCTTCACATTCCACCTCGGAGGCCACTTCCTCACATTCCCACACCAGTGCTTTAGAGACGTGTGAGAGGAAAGATATATCCTTTGAAGACATGAATTCAAAAGTGCAAAGAGGAGGAAAGGAGGAGAAAGGTAAGGGCAGGGAAAAGGGGCCAGATGACAAATATAGTAAGTGTCCTAAGCTTACATGATGCGCAGACTTATTTCATTGTCTTTTTTTTTATGTAGACTTCTATTTGTGGCATATTGTATAGTATATTTGCATCATGTTTTATTATATGAGACAACACTCTATTTTGGGACACACACACACACACACACACACATATTGATGACATGTTTTGGGAAGTACAAGGTGATATACGATGGTTGAGATAGTATTTTTATATGTTTTTTTTTGGTACTATGCATATGCATAT
This sequence comes from Pinus taeda, assembly GCA_000404065.3. NCBI lineage: Eukaryota > Viridiplantae > Streptophyta > Pinopsida > Pinales > Pinaceae > Pinus > Pinus taeda. The sequence goes on along the minus strand of APFE031317615.1, from coordinate 58,085 downwards.
TTATGTTGGAAGGCATAAGGTGTCTTTATAATAGACTTTATTTGGTAGATGAAATTGTATATGAATTCTTGTCTTTATGGATATATATGCTACTATGGGAGGTATTATAAGGGGTTTTGCTTTAGATTATGTGTTATGGATGATGTGACAATTTGTATATATTCAAGTTATTATTATATGATATTAGAGATGCACATAATACACACGTTAGAGTCCATTAGAGAAAATTTGAGGTCTAAAATGGGCATCCTAATAAATATTATAAAATAATATTAGAAATAATAAAATAGGATTGATTATATCATCAAATTTTAGAGGGAAAAGAGAAAAAACTACTTTTTCAACTTGTGTTTTCAACTTATATTCCTACGGTTTTACTCAAATTTTAAGCAAAAGCACTCATTGGATGTAGAATTTGATTCCTTATCCAAGGAGTACCCATGTTGCATACTTTCGATAGACCCCGCTACATGAAAAATGAGAAATACATGAAAAAATGTGATTGCAATCATGTTTTTCATGTATTTCTCATTTTTCGTGTAGTAGGGTCTATCAAAAGTATGCAACATGGGTACTCCTTGGATGAGGAATTAAATTATGTATCCAATGAGCGCTACTACTTGAATTTTGATTAAAATCATAGGGATGTAAGTTGAAAATATGAGTTGAAAAAGTAGTTTTTTTATCTTTTCATCTTTTCATTTTTTTACTCCAAAAATAGTGAATCATCCCCCATGGTTGACATCATCGTCTTGAATCATATTGGTTCTTATAAAGTTTATTTTGGTTGTACATTTTGTTTTCAGGCCAATTTTAGACCTCAAAAATTCTCTAATGACAAGGGTATATTTTGGTTTATGATAAATATTAGGAGGGGCCCACCTACCAAAACTTATTTTAAAATATTAGTTCAACTCCTTTAAATCCTTTCCTTCCCAAATAATAAAACATGTTAGAAGTAAATTAATTTAATGAACCAACTAATTATAAAAATAGTTAGGTCCTCTAACTTTCCAAGGAGACTACAAAACAAGAAAAAGGCAATGAAGGTGTTGACAGCGTTGGAAATTCGTCAACCAAGGGTGGTCCCCAATGTGAAGTCCCAATTAGACCTCACACCATTTGGTGGAGGAGCCCCATATGGAATATTGGCCCGGTTTCCATATATCTCAAAGATATGCCTTGGCCCTAACTGTCAACAAGAGAGAGGAGTGCAAATGCGCCTTTGAAAAGCAAGAGGGTGTGCCTGGTGAGTGTTCGATTATAAATGTGTAAAAGTCCTTCTACTACAAGGGGTAACGGAGTAGTGAGTCTATGAGAGAGAGCTAATAGTACCATCCAAGAAGAGACACACATAGACAATAAGGATCTATATAACATCTAGCCGAACGATGGTCATTACGACCAATTAGTGAAAAAGGTTTTTCTAGCATCCCGTGGAGTAGTCCACAAGGATGGGACAACATTAATCACCATTAAAAAACATTCTCCATATAAGTACTAAAATAACTGAAATAGCTCAACTATATCAACACATGTGAAAGCAAACATGAAATAGACACATCTGCGTAATAGTCTTACAAACATTCATAATCCATGCATGAAGAACGTGTTGGCCTTGAAGGCTTATGATATTAAGTAAAATTTCCAAGAGACATGTATACAATGTATATCACTAGATCCAATAGTGGAGTGTTGGAGCCACTCTTTGCTCCCCAAAAGAACTAGTTTATCTCTCTGATGCTTTGCAGGAGGAGCCAAGGTGAAAATTCCTTTGCTCATACAACGAGGGAGTATATATAACAAAGGGTGACTCTTTGACTACCCTCATGATTGTTTTACTTCCTATGACTTTTCAGCTTACATGAATCTTTACATTTCATGTGTGTCCTTTAGACTTCCTCTTTACAATACATTTTGAATACAATATACATGATCCACCATAGTGATGTGGCATATGACCACTCATGACATGACATGTCATGACACTGCTGACATGGAATGCGTGATGATGTGTCAATTTCTAGCCACTATTACTACTAAGTGTTGGATTTCTTCTTGTAGATGCTTTCTTTTCACCTCTGCATGGCTTGGTGATGACGAATCTTCAATGATCTCAAGTCTTAGATAGTTGTCGCAAACTAGTGTCCCTTCACTTTCTCTTGATCGATCAACTTGTAAAGTTCAGCTATGAGAGAGTATTTAAGCATGCTTCCCTCCTTCTTTTGCTTCTTCGTGATCTTTTCATGACATTATAAATTACATGTTCCTGCAATTCACTCATGACGGGCGCCATCAATATGAAAACCCCCTAGTCTAAGATGACGCATTCTAATCCACCGACTAAGCCCAAGACAAGTGACAGGCTCGAAAGAGGGACTTAGTGACTATGCAGTGTGTAATTGCATAATATAAGGGAAAATCTTGATCCCTGAGGTTGTGAAGTGCATAGTTTAAGCTGGGTTGGGGGATAAGACTACGCAATTTTGGAAGCTAGTGGGACTGGCTAAGGGAATGAACATTGAGGAGACATACTACAAAGTTTTCGGAGACAAAGTAGGTAAGGATACTATGGAATACGTAGTTAAAGGGCTGAAGGGATGACCTTTAGGCTTGTGATTGTACAGTGTGAAGTGTGGTCGGGTTGCGAGGAATGACTGCGCAATTATGGAGGTTAAGGTTGGGGTTTGGGCACAAAATTTGTGCCATGCAGTAGTCGTGGGAGGTATGAACTATGCATTTTGTAGTGCCAAGAAGCAATATGATAGCTAGAGGACTGAGACTGCACAATGCGCAACTCAAGGGAAGCCCCATTGAAGCTAGGTTTCCCAGTCATAATTTTTTTCCAAAAATGGTTGTGTGTGGGATCAGTGAGATCGGTGAAAACGGTTATGAACTTTGACTGTGATCAAACACTTATTATTTGATGACACAACAACATAGATCATCCAAACACATGAATAAATCATTTCCCTCTGTGTGCCAGCTTTATGACAAGTGTGACACCAAAGATGTACTTTGCGGCAATGGTGACAACACTTGTGCGACAGTGCTCAAAACTTTGGAAATGAGTGTGGTGGGTACTTAAAAGGTTAGAAAAAATCATTTCAACAAAGATGGCCTCTTAGAACCATCAAAAAAGGATTATACATAGGATACGACATCCAACTTTCTAAAACACAACACTTTTCCCATCTTGCAAAGTGGAACACGAGACTCTAAGAAAAAAATGAAATGAGTTTGAAAGTTTGCAACAACGAACAAAAATATCAAGGAAGGCTCTGAAATTAGGCAGAAACCAAAATTTTGGAGGGTGTTGTAGCAGCTACAACACTTGGCAAAACACTAGTAGAATTTAGCTTCTCTGTCTTAGTTAACTTTTCTCTATGTAGGGCCTTGGTTTTTCAAGGAGTATTGATTCATCATGCATATTACTTTGGTATTCTCACTTACCTCATGAATAGACATGGTCCCCTTTATGCCTTCTTGGTTAGACACAACATAAGATTCAATATCTCAATGTTTTGAGTTGGGAAGGGTAGTGTAGCTCATGAGCTTAAGATTTTCAGAGTATAATTTTTCATCTCTCATGTTTCTCCATCGCCAGCAAGTGTGGACGGTACCCCAACGGAGTCACATAGGAACACAAACATTGCTTTATTGCTAGTGAGCCTGGAGAGTACCCCAGTGGAGTTACTTGCTTCACCTCTCTACGCAGGAAGCCTTTCTCTTTTTTCGCCTTTATTTATTTATTTTAAAGAGGATTGTGATCGGCACTTATTTATTTCGGGGCGAAAGAGGGATCCCAACTTATTAAGAGTATAAGAGGTTGTTCTTTCAAATAAGTGTATAAAGACCTCTGACTTATGTTTGCTCATTTATATTTTTCCCCTTCTCCACTTTTACTAGTTGGATATGCATGAATACATCGAAACATAAAGACCGAGTATAGGCATGAGGTTTCTAAAATTGACATGGGTTCATGGTTGGACCAAAAATCTCCTTACGGATGGATCGTATTTTTTGTCGAAACTTCATCGGCCAAAAGATATAACCAACATAAGGAAGATGGGAAGAAGGTTAGACGAATTTTGAATTGTCACAAGAATCTTTAGACTTCATCCACACACATACTTAAGAAGCCAAAATTGGTTCAAGCACAGCACTTATTAACATGATGAAAACAAAAGGAGAAAAACAGCAAGAAAGAAAAACAAAAGAAACAAAATGAAAGGAAATAAAACACACAACAAGGAAACAAAACCAGAAGACAAGAAAAATAAACTAAACCAAATCATAATGCAAGAGAAAAGTAAGAAAATAGAAGAGAGATTAAAGAGAGACTAAAGAGAACAAGATAGTATGGGTGCAAGAGAAGGAAAACTAATATGCAACTAATCCTACTCCTAACCTAACAACTAGAAGGTCAGGGTCATGTATGATGAAATTTCCAATGTAACCACCATAATCGTTCCCGACCTGCAATCACAAAGATATGATTGATTAAAATGGATATAAATCAATGTGAAAGAGAAAAGATGAGAGCTTAAATAATTTGTACAAAAATCGGAAGGTCTTTCCTATGGACAGAAAGATGTGTCACAACCACTACTTTCATCCAATTCACATTCTTACCTCTCTGACGAAAAGCATAATCAAACAAACCTCAAAGACTTCTTCTGAATGCACCTTCATATGTGTCATCCTACTTAGCAAGAATGAGAAAAGGCCAAATAATGTTTATTGCAATGGAGCTTGTTGAGTAAGATTTCTCCAACCATTTAGCGGTTGGATCATAAAATTCATGATGAACCTTTTGAAAACCCTAAAACATTTGAAAATATGGATCTTCAATTAGAGGCAGGAGATTATAACAAGAATATTGTGAGGGAAAATAGATCTGATCATATTCCGCAATCATGTTGAGACAGTGAGGATTTGACATAACCATCAGTGGAGACTGATGTGCCTTAACCACTGGAAAATGATCACATGAATGAAATTCATCAAAGAGATAATAATGATCAAATGAGCTAATTAAAGCACCAGATTCCCAGTTCATAATAAACGAAGATAAATCTATTTGAATAGTTCGACAATGCTCTTAACAATCAAACCAAGTTCCTCGCAAGCCAAATGTGATAAACCATTTTCTTGTAACTCGTGACAAAATATACACACATTGTAATCATCAAAAGAGTTTAAAAGATATGCCAGCACAACAAATACATGAGACCAGTCAAGGAATGGTGAACAAAGAAGAACTTGATTCATGCGATAATTCGTGCATTCATTATTACTCAAGAGGATTTTAGGTTCGATTAAGGGGAATATTTGCAATAGAACATTTGCAAGAAAAACTAGGAGCTAACTATTAAGAGATGGATCTAATAGGCATGATTCCTTCAGCTAAAGATAGTCTTTGAAATGATAAAATTCACAATTCCATGACTTTATGATAGATACACATTCCAAACCTGAGTTTGATGCAAGAGATTTGCATGAAGATGAAGAAAATGAAAAATATTCTACAATTCGATCAAAAGTAAAATCTTGAAAATTTGAAATAGCATACCTAAAATACCAAACGTTTTTCAAAAATAAATTTACATCGAGTGAAACCATGCTAAGAGAAGGGTCATGCGAGAGAAACCAGATCTTTCTTAGTTCATGGAGCTTACTAGAGTCATGAGATCCTGACATAACCATCAAAGGAATTTGAAGTACCTCGACTCCCTGGTAGGTCCAGAAACTTTCTAGAATTGTAAAATAGCATTTTGAAGATTGTACCAGATCATGCATGATGTGAGGATGGCTTCTACCACTGGTTTCAATAAGACCACTGCTTACTGAAGGGAAACCATATTTGTCACTAGTTTGACCAGATTCTTAAACTTCGACAGCCAAATTACTCAAGTTAAAAGGTTCTTCTTATTGAAAATTCAAAGATAAATGAATCAGGGAAATTTCATGAGGAAGCTTATTTGAAGAGTTGTCTTCATGCAAGTGAAGAGATGGTGAGGGCTAGGAAGAGTACTCAAAGATTTTATTGTTTTCATTTGCATCATGGATAATCTTAGCAAATTGTGAAAATTGGGAGGTTAACTCATTAGATGATGGACTTGAAGAACATGGGGTACCCTCATTGCAAGTAGATGCATCGCAAATGGTAGAGCACAAGGATAGTGAGATGAAGAGGAAGTTTTGATAAGAACATCTTATTTTACTGAATTAGATTCTAGATCTAAATTAAAATCTTCATGAGAAACCAAAATTTTAGACGATGCACTTGAGCATTTGTCACCATATACATAAACAAAATCGTCTTCATCTGAATGTTTTTTCCCAAGTCTATGATTTGATCGAAAGAATTGATTTTATTTGGTTCATTACCGAGATTAGCATATTCATAATCATCCAAGAATGGGAGCACATCATCTTCACACGGAGGATTTTGGAAAATAGAATAAATATTGAAATCCTCTTCACCTTCCTTTTCCTCTACCTATTGAATGTGATTTCTTTGTATCTTATCGCAATTTGGACCAGCAACGTGAAAACTAAGAGAACATGAAAAACTAGTTGGTGGAACATATTTCTCAGGCAAATCATGGTACAAAGAGTTATGGCCTATAGATGATAGAGTATAATAGAAATACATATGATATTCGAGACTTGATTTATGAACAGTGACATCATCTTGCATAATGGAGGAGTTAGTCTTCACCATGGGCCTCATAAGCCATTCTATAATTTCCTCTATTGAATCTTAATCATGAAAAGAAGAACAAGAATGAGAAGATGGATTAGGAAATTGATTTTCATATGTTTCAACTATATTACCATCACATGGAGGCACCCTCATCGAAATTGGAAAAGGAAGACAAAGAACAAAAGGAGCAGTAAATTTCTCCTCTAAAATTAGAGGTGTCTCATGATTGGCAAGAGTTGGGGGAGTTGGAAAATTAGGGGGGTAAGGTTCACCGTGTAAAGAGATAAGAACCATGTTCTAAAAATCTTATTTCAAGAAATCCCAATTCATATATTCTTCAAGAATTTCATAGCAAAGGTGAAGGAATCAATTAGAAAAATATTCAACTGATTCATTAGGCTTCATTTTTAAGAGAATGATTCTTTTACAAACATCTTGATAATTATACCTATCAAAGTCTTGATGAAGCTCCCCAAGGAAATATTGAAGCGAATGAATGGAAGCAGTTGGCAAGGTATGACACCATCGATTAACATGACATTCAAGGGTGAGGAATAAAATCACACAAGAAAACTCTTCATCATTGATTCGTAAGATTCACAAAATTTAAGAAAATCAGAAATGTACTCGGTTATTGATGTTCCATTCTCACCATCAAACTTTAATTGGGACAGTGATAAAGAGGCTCATTAGGGATTGAAAATTGATAAAAGTAAAATTTAGAGAAGCACCATGATAGTAAGATTTGAGTATTAGCCATTTTAGATAAGAATTTCAAACTAGATTCAATGGGCTCATCTTGTCATTTGGCCCTCCTTCTAGCTCCATTTTTTACGGTGCTGGAAATCCATCACCAAGGGGTCTCCTCAATGTGAAGTCCCAATTAGAACTCAAAGCATTTTTTGTAGGAGCCCTATCTGGAATATCGGCTTGGTTTCCATATGTCTCAAAGATATGACTTGGCTCTAATTGTCAGCAAGAGAGAGGAGTGAAAATGCACCTTCAAAAAGCAAGGGGGTGTTCTTGGTGAGTTTTTGATTGTAAATGTTTCAAATTCCTTCTAATACAGGGGGGGGAATGAAAAGATGAGTCTCTAAGAGAGAGGTAACAGTAACACCCAAGAAGAGACACACATAGACAAGAATAATCTGTCTAACCTCCAATGGAATAGTCCACAAATGCATGTGACGGTCATTACAACCAATTAGTGAAAAATGTTTGTCTAGTATCTCGTGGAGTATTCCACAAGGATTGGACAACATTAATGACAATTATAACACATTCTCATCAAGATAAGTACTAAAATAACTGAAATAGTTCACTATCTTAGCACATGTGAGAGCAAACATGAAATACAAACATCCACATAATAGTTTTACAAACATTCATAATCCATGCATGAAGAATGTGTTGGCCTTGAAGGCTTATGATATAAAGTAAAATTTCCAACACATATGTATACAATCTACACCACTAGCTCCAATAATGGAGCATTGGAGCCACTCCTTACTCCCGAAAAGAACTAGCTTATCTATCTAATGCTTTGCAGGAGGAGCCTAGGTGAAAAGTCCTTTGCTCATACAATGAGGGAGTATATATAACCAAGGGTGACTCTTTGACTACCCTCATGACTCTTTAACTTCCTATGACTTTTCAACTTACATGACTCTTTACATTCCATGTATGTCCTTTGGAATTCCTATTTACAATATATTTTGAATACAATATACATTCTCCACCATAGCGATGTGGAATATGATCACTCATGACATGAAATGACACTACAGACATGGACTACATGATGATGTGGAATTGTCAAGTCACTGTTACTGTTAAGTGTTTTATGTCTTCTTGAAGATGCTTTCTTTTCACCTCTACATGGCTTGATGATGAGGAATCTTCAATGATCTCAAGTCTTAGATAGTGGTCGCAAACTAGTGTCCCTTCTCTTTCTCTTGATCGATCAAATTGTAAGTTCAACTATGAGAGAATATTTAGGCATGCTTCCCTTCTTCTACCTCTCCATCATCTTGTCATGACATGATAAAGTACATGTTCCTACAATTCACTCATGAAGGGACGACATCAATCCGAAAACCCCTTAGTCTAAGATGATGCATTATGTTGCACTGACTTAGCCTGGAGCAAGTGACAGGTTGGGAAGAGGGACTTAGTGATTGCACGTGTACATTTCTAGCAGCCAGGGTAAATTCTTGAGCCCTGAGGTTGTGAAGTGCATAGTTTAAGCTAGCCTGGGGGACAAGCCTGTGCAATTTTGGGAGCTGGTGTGACAAGCTGAGGGAATGAGAACTGAGGGGACACACTGAATAGATTTTGGAGATAAAGGAGGTAAGGGTAATACTGATATGTGTATTTTAAGGTCTGATGGGATAAGCTTGAGCCTTTTAATTTCACAATGCATAGTGGGGGCGGGCTGGGAGGAATGACTATGCAATTTTGGAGGTGAATGTCGGGGCTTGGGCACAAAAACTTTATAGTGCATCAATCCTGGGAGGCAGGAACTGTGCATTACATAGTGTCAATCTGCAAGGTCATAGCTAGAGAATTGAGACTTCATAGTGCACAGCTCAAGGGAGTCCCAATGAAGCTAGGTTTCCTAGTCAAGAAGTTTTTCCGAAAATAGCTAAGTGTGGGATCAGTGAGATCAATGTGAATGGTGATGAAGTTTAATTATGATCACACACTCAAAATATTTGATGAAACAAAAACATAGATAATCCAAAAACATGAACAAAGAATTTCCCTTTGTGTGACATATTTACGCCAAATTATGATAAGTGTGACACCAAAGATGTTTTTTGTGGTGATCATGACGACACTTGTGTCATAGTGCTCAAAACTTTTGAAATGAGTGAAACGGGTACCTACAAGGTTATAAAAACTCATTTGCACAAATATGACCTCTTAGAACCACCAGAATGGGCTTATACATAGGGTATGATAGTCAACATGCTAAAATACGACACTTTGGCCATCTTGCAAAGGGGAAAATGAGACTCTAAGAAAACAAATGAAATGAGTTTCAAAGTTTGCAACAACAAACAAAAAGATCAAGGAAGGTTCTGAAATTGGGTATAGGCCAAAATTTTGGAGGGTATTGTAGCAGGTACAACAAAAGGAGGGGATGTGAAAGAAGTGGGGAGGTATGCACCAAATCTTATGGTTATTATTTTCCCTCTAATTTATCATTTATCTTAAGTATAAAGGGTTGGCCTATTTGGTGGTAGTAGAACTTTTATAGGGGTGACAAGGAGAAGAGAAATCTCATATTTTCTTGTGTGATATTTTTAGGTTATCATTATTTTCCTGGATTTCTTTATGCTAGTAAAAGGTATGATATTTAATATGAATGCTAATTAGCTGAATTTTTGCAGAGAATTTTGTTGAATTTATTATATAAAAATGGTTCCAAAAGGGTTATTAATTTCACCTTACTTGATTTTTATTATTCAAGTGTCTACATGTGAATATTTTACATCTTATATGTTTTTGAATTAAGTTATGGTCAAATATTCTCACAAGAATTGGTGGAACAACAAGTTGTACTCAATTTTCATTAATAAAATCAACCTTTTTTCAACGATTTTACTATGCATATTTTCCAATTTTTTTATTGATATTTATGAACAACCTATTCTGGAAATTACATTAGTGTTTATGAGTTATAATTTACAACTTCTTACATACTTTTGTAGCCTTGTGGTTGACCGAGTGTTTCTTTGAGTATGCTCATAGATTCATTATTTATTTCAGTTTTGTTATTAAAAAAAAATTAATGTTATCCTATATTGTGAATATTGCACATTCTTCACTTTTTCCTTTGAATATGGTTCATATTGCTTATATTTTATTTTGTTGTAAGTAACTTTTTGTAAATAAGTATAATATAACACTAAGGGCATTAAACATCGATTGAGTCCCATTGGCTCATGTTCCCTGTGAGATTTGAGGGTTTGTCGATGAAGCATAAAAATTCACTTGTTAATAGATCTACCAAAATATATTATAAAATATGAAATCTACACTACGAGGGTTTATTTCTCCTTATATTTGGATATGTTAATTACTATTTATTTCATATGCATGAAAATTATGACTATGTAGAAAATAGATTACAACGAAATAGAATTCACAAACCACAAATTAACACAGAGGAAACTCTTTTGAAAGAAAACCCAATTGGAAGGTGGTGTTTCTATGCTCTCTTTCTTTGAATGGAAAATGGATGCAAGGACAAAGAACTGAGTTATGTGGCCCATGGGTTGGTACATTGCAAAAATCCTCTATATATTTTCTCTCCCTATCCACTCTTGGGTACTCTGCTCATCTATGGAACAAAATACACTTGAATAGAATGGAACCCCTTTTCCTCCTAGTGGTTTGGTTATAACACAACCCGTTAACCTACTAGTTGTTAAGTTTGACTCCTTCAACTGTTAACTCGAGTTACAATATAGAATATTTGAGAGTCCTCTTTATCATGATCATGTGGTTAGCCCTTTTTCCATGAGTAATGGGGGTTGATTCAACATCCTCTTTAATTATGGTGGTTAAAACAGAAAGTTCAACTTCTGAGTGGCATAAATTTTACATGCAAACTCTTATTGAGGTGATTTTTTTGTCATCTAAAACGTATTTTTCTGTAGAATAAAAAAAATGCAAATTTTTACCCCATAAAAATGCTAAATTATGCCTCAAACTCCTCCTAGAAGGTTTTATAGCCCAATTTTTTAAACTAGGTCCCATTGGTAAAAATGGTCCTGTGAGATTATTCCTCCACTTTTTCCACTTTGAAATATTTAATATGGATTAAAAACAATGTAATGATCCAATATGAATCAATAAGCCATGTGACAAACAAGTGGTAGAATCCTACATGAATTAAGAGCAGTCTAATGCATATCCAACTTACCCAATCAAAATCCTTTGAGAGATTTGCTTTATAAAATATTTTTTTTGTTTTTTGGTATAGGTTAAGTGAAGGCCTTCTTGGGCTAAATCGATGGCATCATGGATCTACCATTTTTTATAAAAACAAAATTGTTTCGGGGAATGTTATTAGATAATATGTCTTTAAGTTATATGGAAATAAGTTTCAAAATTATTTTGTAGAAAGAATTACATAGAGATATTAACGGAAAGAGATCAAAGGACATAGGAGAGTCTATCTTGGGGATAACAGAATTAAAAGTGGAGTTGAAAGGTGCAAGAATTTGTTTTCCTATGGACATAGAGTATTCCACTATAAAGAGGAGGTCATTAGCTATGAAACCCTAACATTCCAGATAGAACTTGATTGGTAGTCTGTCAGGGCCTAGAATTTTTCCTTTTTGAAAATTATGTGGATACTTTGCAAGGTCTTATCTTCTAACCTCAACCATTAGAGAGGAGTTTCCTTCTTGGGATATGAAGCTAGGGAAAATTTTGGCCACATATAGTATCTATAGGATGGTGGTTCTATATGGGAGAGAAAAAATTTCCTTAAATTATTTGTGACCTTGAGAAGAGATATCTTTAAAAGAGCTTCCCAACACCCATTAGGCTTTTTGATCTCCTAGATAGTATTAATAAATTTATGGTGATTTGTAGTCTTGTTGAAATAATTATTGTTTTCATCCCTTTCTTAAATCCAAATGGCTCTACTCTTCATCCACCATTCTTTCTCCTTATCGAGAAACATTTTCCTGTTTTTTGCCTCCAAACCCCTTATAATTTCCTTTCGATCCAATGAGACATTCCCAGAGAGGCCTTGATCATAAATATCTTTCAATTTGGCCTCAATGTCTGCTCATAATTTGGTATCAGCCTTTTTTTTTCCTTTTCTCACTTGGCAATCAAATATTTTGACCTTCTTAAATTTTGGTGGAAATGAATGGAAGGGTATTTGGGGGAATGGGAGGAGAAGGGGATCCAATTGGGTTTTATGGCTTCAAGAAGGGAGGAATATTCAAGTCAAGATGGATTCAGTTTGAAGGGTCTAAGAGGCCTAGAGGGTAATAGGTCTAAGCTCAATAGAATAGGATTATCATTGGAATCCCCACCCACTAGTGACCTTTTCCTAATTCTAATGCTTGTGTCAAGGATTGCTTCTGAAATGAGAAATCAATCTAGTCTTTTTGAAATTTGTGTTGATCTTGTCTTGTTATTTTTTCAAGCGGGTAGAGCTTAGATGGTAGAATGTCACGAATGCCAAGATCCTCTATCATTTCAATAAAAAAAATCATGAGAGGATGAACCCTAGTAGAAGGGCCCCATATCTTAGGAACTCCAAAAAAGAAATTCAAATCCCCACCTAGAATTACCCTTAGTGAGTCTAATGGGGGAAGCCTATAGAAAGTTGACTAGAAATCTTTGTGATCAATGAAGGGACCATGTATATTGAGGCATAGAAAGGTATTTTTCAAATCCATGGAAAAAATAACAATTTAGATCCCTAATTTAAAATAATGTGTTGAAGTTAACCAGACCCATCTATAGTCCCAACCAGAGACAATGCCCCCTCATTTGGAAGTCACATCCAAAACAAGAAAATCAAGTGGGAAAAGATAGACTTTAGTAAAGAGATGGAATTTTCACCCGCCATTATGTTAGCTCTTTGTAATTTCCCTAGGCTGAGGAGACAAAATCAAAGGTAACCACAAAACCACTTGTAAGCTAGAATCTAGCCCTTCCAGCTTTAGAGAGAAAGGAGACAAGTCCATTAGGAATGGAGTCATGTCTACCTTATTATCTTCCCTGTGATGAAATGAAGAGAAAGAGGAGCTTCTACAAGGGAAAGGTAGGTAGTATCTTTGGAGTTTTTCAGTCTAAATTTGTTGTAGGAGGGTGAGTGGAAGACAAATGGAAAATGTAAAACAGAGCATCAAACACCAAAATCAATTCTAAATGTTATTTTAGCAGAAAACATAGATGTCTAGCAAACTGAAACAGAGCACTATTTGGATTTAATTTTGAGTCAATATATTTTTTTAACTAAACAAGAGGATACATTTCAAAGCATGATTTTTATAGAAGATAACTTGAAAATAAAGAAAGCACATATCCAAATCAAACTAACACAAGAATCCCTATACATTCCACCTATGTCTTCATTCGTTGTAAAAATATATCAAAATAAGTGCCATCCACAAGGTCCCTTCTCTTGAACCTAACCAATCAACCCTTTGCTCCATTAAAATCATATCCTAAATAGGATAATACAAGTATTTTCCCACCTCGAGAAACCCAACTCCTCATAGGGATTTCTGTTTCTAACTTATGCAATGAAAATATAACAAATTTCTAAAAACTGGGGACTCTTTGACCCAATATTTTTCCAAGAATATTACATTAAATTTTCAGTCCAAATCAATCCTATGAGTCCTAGTATGCTTCATAATATTTACAATGATCATACAAACAAATTACAATAGATTTTGACATGAAAAACTCGGTAAAAAGGCTCAATGTGTGAAAGTGCAGCGTTGGCACTGCGCAACCTCCTAATTCAGCAAAAGCTTAGTAGACAATCATAGCAACTGATATTTTTGAGCTGTTTTTTTTAAATCAATTTATTATCATTATAACCCTTCTCCACAAAAAAATTGAGCCAAATTTGACTTTCGAATAGCGAGAAAATCCAAAAACAGTTGTAGATGATGATGGATCATTTCTCAAAATTTGTGAATCATTTTGACTTGAAATTAAGTGATATTATTCATATCGCCTGCTTCCATCTACTGTAAAAATTTCATTTAAAATAGGTATAGTTTTTAAGCGATATGGTGAAAATAAGATGACCGTGTGAAAGCACAATGTAGAAATGCAATGCTCCAAGATTATACTATCTTCGGCCACCATCTGACATGATGAGGGTACTAGGATGGCATGGAATGTTCCATAAAACATTTCAAAACCATGAGAAAACTTCTAGGTATAAAACAAACCTTCAAACCCCAAACCTTCTTCTTGCTACAGAAGCGCAGTGCAGTTGCGCAACGCACCTCCATCTTCTTGAGTTAGCCAAACACTTGATCTTCCGACTAAGAAAAATTATTTGGAGCTGATCCGAATTTTCATAAAAACCTCCTACATGGAAAAAATTAAAAAAAACCCTCATTCCTCATCAAAATTTGATGCTTTGGTAAAAGTGTAGCAGAGAAGCGCAATGATTCCATGGTTGATGTAGCTTTGGTCACTCCCTAAGTTGCTTGATGACTATTACACGTGTGAAATGGCTTGTACATCATCAAATTACTCCTTAGAAACCTTATTTCATTATGCAAATCTTCGATCTCTCAAACCTCCACCTACAACCAAAAGCGCAGCCCCTGTAAGAAAACACAGAGCAACCTCAAACGACTACACACCGAGCTTCTAATGGAAAAATGAAGAGTTGTTAGATATTATGTGAAGGTAACCATGCAATTAACCTCCCAAGGTGTCTAAGAGCAGACTTGATAGGCAATAATTACAATTTTAGCTTGAAAAACCAAAAGTGTAGCACTTGGAAAAAGCACAACATTGTCCTCTTGAACATTATATTGTTGTTGATGTCATGACTAATCATGATTCGACATTTTAATCGACTCAAGACACCTATAAATTTGTGCCCATGATGACAAGGAATGGCAACATGATCTTGCTCATTATTTCTTGATGTAACTTGACCCTAGACCTACTTAACTTGACCTCTTGGGATATAAAAGGCCATTTTTGTTACTCTTGACACACTTTGACATATTTTCAGTGAATAATAAAAAAATTATTAAAACCTAAGACCTACAACTTTATCTTCCACAAGATCATAACCACACCTTTATACTTTTGAAAAAATTTGAAAGACATGTATTTCTGACTACTGTGACTATAGGATACTAACATTGGATTCAATGGGGAAGGCATCCTCCCTGTGAGGTGCCAAGAACATTGGAAACAAAGTGACTAACCATTGGGCTTTTTTACTTCTTCACTCAACACAAAACTAACTCAAAACTGACTCATGACTTGTTACACTCTGAAAATTCACAGCAAATCATCAAAATCTTAGGGCCTTCTCCTCGGGCATCAAATTCAAGTGAAAAATGCCCACAACTAAAAATTGAGCTCTGCAATCTATACAACTCAAAACAAATTGGAACTAAAATGTAACCGAATGCTCAAAACAACTACTACTTCAATCTGAAAACACATTCTAAAAATTGAATTAAGAATTTCTAAAAAATATGCTCAGAGTGTTGATCTTATTGGCACCTATATCCTACTTTATCTAGTTGATCAACCCAATCATGTAAAAGCATATTTCCAATATAGCCAATCAAATAAGTGGCTACTTGATTTCACTTTGCTTTCATTATTATCAGACATAAATAAAAATCTAAGAGATGACCCAACAACATGAAATCTGAACCCAAATTCAAAATTTCTCCATTTTGAGAACCTAAATCCACTACTAATTCCAATAATACTACACATTTCTCATTCTCTAATTTTTGCAACAAACAGACCATAGGATCTTCAAGGAGCATTACTTTTCTTGATGATAAAAAGCAAAGGGATACTCTTCATTTTTAAATGTTGTAGGTTCTATGTAATAAAGTTTATCATTTTGTTGACTGTGAAAGAAATTTTTGAACAATGAATAGTCTCACCTGTGTCTTCTCTATTCTCATTATGAAACCCACAACCAACATTTAAAAAAAATAAGACATTTTTCTTGGTAAAATTTCCATTCATTTAATCCACAAAGGAAAGCTTTGAATTCTCATGAGAAAATTCAAATCGAACAGCTCCAGTATATGTCTAAGGAATTTCTGAAAATGACGGTTCATAGGCATCAATATGAAAATCATTTTGATTTGAAAATAAAACAAGAAAATAAGCTTCCTACTCATTATTTTTATCAAGATCTATTAGTGCTTCAATGTTCTCTTGATCAAATAACTCAGCAAAAAATTGAGTTGATTCAACATTTGATAAACCATTGATATCCCTCTCTATGTTTTCTAGAATTTCTAAATACTGTGAATTTTCTTTTTCATTCCCAGGGGTAAGAATATGAATCTGAATATTATGGCCTTGATCTATTTCATTTTCAACCAAGGAAGAAACAATTGTTTGCTGGAAATGATTTTGATTGTCATGGCAGCTGACTTCTACATCTTCTTCCTGATGGCTAAAAGGGTTCTCATGAACAACCTACAAGTTATTCATCCATAAATTGATGATCTTCATAAAAACTTTCCAAATGTTCAATAGACTTTTTAAAATGTCTTGCAAGTGTCTTTGACCAACAACAAAGAAGGATGATATTCTTTATATCTCTCATCAAATACTATATGAAAATCTCTAAGAGAATACAAAAAATAATTTGGCATGCTTTCATACCATAATTGTGCATTTCCCTCCGAGAATACCATAAACATCTTCATCAAGAAATCCTCATGAAATTCAACCTTAAATCTATGTACATGCATGTGAAACTTAACCAAATGATGAGCAGCGTCATCTCCTGCTTGATCTTTGAATCTTGGCAAATAAGTCTGCCAATCTACACAAGGAATGCAGTTTGGAAATACTATAATATGATCTAGATTTATGGGAGCATACCTTGTGGATTGTGAATTCATATTTGACTAGTGGAGTTGTCAGTAAAACACTGATTTCTGGATCCTGTTGCCAGTTGAGTCTTTGGATCAGGTTGAAAATTGAATAGAGTCTCCAGGTGAATTGTACAACCTTCATGTGTTTGGATTCTATTCACCATAAAAAGTCAAATATGATCTTTAGGATTCTTTCCTAGGGAATATGGAACCTTATCTCCCCAGCAACAATGTTAGAATGTTAGCTCTCTGTAATTTCCCTACGCAAAGAAGAGAAAATCAAAGGTAACCACAAAACCACTTGTAAGCTAGAATCTAACCCTTCTAGCTTTAGAGAGGGCTCTCTGTATATAGATGTTCAATTACTCATATGTTAGGCTAGATATGGTGCTCAGTAGGGTATAAATTTTCAAAAAATTGCTGTTAGGAAAGGAGACAGATCCATTGGGCATGGAGTCATGTCTACCTAATTATGTTTCCAGTGATGAAATGAAGAGAAAGAGGAGCTTCTACAGGGGCAAGGTATGTAGTCTCTTTGGATTTTTTCAGTCTAAATTCATTGTATGAGGGTGAGTGAATACAAATGTAAAATGAAAAACAAAGCATCAAACACCATGATGAATTCTAGCTGTCATTTTAGCAGAAGACATAGACGTCTAGCAAATTGAAACAGAGCATTATTTGGAGTGAATTCTGAGTCAATATCATTGTTTAAATAAACAAGAGGATAAATTTAAAAGCATGATTGTTATATAATATAACTTACAAATAAATAAAGAACATCTGCAAAGCAAACTAACACAAGAATACTTGTAAATTCCACCTTTGTCTTAATTTGCTGTAAAATATATCAAAATAAGTGTAGTACACAATGTCCCTTCTCCTGAACTTGACCAAGCAACCCTTTGCTCCATTACAATAATATCATAAATAGGCTAATAAAAGTTTTTTCCCACCTCTAGGAACTGAATTCCTCATTGGAATTTTTGTTTCTAACTTATGTAATGAAAGTATAATAGATTTCTAAAAACTAGGGAATGTTTGACCAAATATTTTTCCAAGCATATTACATTAAATTTTCAGTCCAATTAGATCCTATAGTTTGAGGATGCTTCATAATATTAAAATTATCATAATAACAAATTACAATATATTTTGACATGTAAAACTTGGTCGAAAGGTTGACTGTGTGAAAGCACAACGTCGACGCTTCACAACCTCCTAGTTCAAAAAAAACACAGCAAAGAAGCACAATGAATGATAGTTTTTGAATATATTCTAAAACTTAATCTGGATTGAGCTGATTTTTTTACATCAAGTTAATATCTTTATAACATTTCTCCACAAAACATTTGAGCCAAATCCGACTCAAAGATCTCGAGAATATCCAAAAAAATGGTTGTAGATGATGATGGATCATTTCTCGAAAATGTGAAGCATTTTGACATGAAATTAAGTGATATTATTCATATCACCCCTGTGCATCTGCTATAAGAATGTCATGGAAAATAGGTACAAGGTTTAAGAGATATGGTGAAACTATGATGGTCGTGTGAAAGAGCAAGCAAAAATGCACCGCTCCAAGATTATACTATCTCCGGCCATCATCTGACGTGATGAGGGTACTAGGATGGCATGGAATGGTCCATAAAAAATTTCAAACCCATGAGAAAACTTCTAGCCCGAACACAAGCATTGAAACCCAAAACCTTCTTCTTGCAGGAGAAGCATAGCACACTTGCGCAACGCACCTCCATCTTCATTACTTGACCAAACACTTTATTTTCTGACTAAGAAAAATGATTTGGAGTAAATCCAAATATTCAAAAAAACCTCCTACACAAACAAAAGTTCCAAAATCCCTAATTCGTCATTAAAATTCGATGCTTTGGTAAAAGTGCAGCAGAGAAGCGTGACAAATCCATGGTTGATGTAGCTCTAGTCACTCCATGAGTTTCTTGATGAATTTTACACATGTGAAATGGCATGTACATCATCAAATTCCTCCTTAGAAACATTTTTTTATTATGAAAAGCTTCCATCTCTCAAACCTCCAGCTACAACCAAAATTGCAGCACCTGTAAGAAAATGCAGTGCCTCCCCTGCCTCATTTGCACAGCAAACTCAAACAACCACACAACAAGCTTCTGATGGAAAAATGGAGAGGTGAAATATTATGTGAATATAGCCATGTAATTAACCTCCC
The DNA here is from genome assembly GCA_000404065.3 of Pinus taeda. Classification (NCBI taxonomy): domain Eukaryota; kingdom Viridiplantae; phylum Streptophyta; class Pinopsida; order Pinales; family Pinaceae; genus Pinus; species Pinus taeda. The sequence continues at coordinate 38,566 of APFE031317615.1, read as the reverse complement.
AAGGTGGTTGAGAGCGGACTTGATGGGTGATAATTACAATTTCAACTTGAATAACCAAAGTGTAGTACTTAGAAAAAGTGCAACGCCATCCTCTTGAATGTTATATTGTTGTTAATGTCATGAATAATCATGATTCAGCATTTTAATTGACTCAATACACCTACAAATCTATGTCCATGATGACAAGGCATAGCAACATGATCTAGCTCATTATTCCTTGATGTAAATTGAACCTATACCTACTTAACTTGACCTCTTGGGATATAAAAGATCATCTTTTTTACTCTTGACACACTTTGACATATTTACAATGAATAATAAAAAATTTATTCCAACCTAAGACCTAAAGATTTATCTTCCACAAGATCATAGCCACACCTTTATACTTTCGACAAAATTTGAAAGACAAAATTTATTTCTAACTACTATGAATATAGGATACTAACACATTATAGATTCATGGAGGAGCAAAATATGAAGGGATAAAATGTCCACAAGTATTTTGATAGAAAACCTTTTTTTGGGGTTGGCTAATCCCCTATAATTTAAGGATATAAGGCTCATTTGGGGGTCGATGCAGGGCCAAATTATTCGACCTCCTTCTCGCTTCCATATGAATAAATATTAGACGCCGAAGGAAAGGGGATGGAGGGGATGGGATGAAAATGTATCGAGCGAGAGGATGATAGGAGAGAGAGAGAGAGATAATAGGAATGGAAGAGGGTAGTATAGGGGGGTATAGGAGGAGGAGAATATGGGAGAGGAAATAAGGAGGGAGAGTTTTGATAGTTTGTATATGGAATCATCATTTTCATGAGGAGAAGAAGATTGCAATGTAGGAAAAGGATTTGAAAACAAGGCATAAGTAGGAGAAAAAGGGACTTGTGGATTGGATAGCATACCTTTTGAGAGTTGGCCCTCCTTAGAAGATGAAAAGGGGAGTTTTGATCTCATACCCAATTTGGAGGTGGGAGAATAGGTTATGAGGTGTTCGTCAACAAATCTGAAGCCTTATTATGTTAAGTTGAGAATGGAGGACTTACATGAGAAGAAAAATCATTACCATCCTTTAGAGGTTAGGGAGGAGGGGAAACCACATATAACAAATCCTTCCTCATCCATCTCCTGCTTTATTTTTTTATGGGGTATTCCTTGCTCATATGGGCATGGGTGTGACATATTCCACACTTATAATGGAGCCCCTCATATTCTAAACTTTGTTGGTGATTTAGAGACTTCAAGCTAATAAAAATTAAGTTTGGAAACCCTTTTGTGAGGTTTAGGCCAACTAGAATGCAGGCCATTCCCATGTATCCTATTTTTCGAAAGGAGTAATTTGATTATAAAAACAACCTAGGGTGTTCCAATTGCCTTAAAAACATTTTTTGACTAGAAGATCAAAGGGAGTTTCAAGATTCAAACCCAAATAAGGATGATAACCTAATTCTATGGACAAGCATCAAATTCAATTGTCTAGGGTTTCAAAAATCTTTAGGCATCCTCTTCCGATTTTTTCAACCAACCCATCTAACCTTTCGCCAATATCAAGCATTTTTGGGCATAACCAAGTGAATGGTGAAAATTCTACTATGCCCTCTTCCTGAGAACTGCCATTGATATATGTCTGTTGGTGAAACAACCTACTATTGTCGCCTTCTCCATTTTATGTATCACATCTAGTTTCATGTCCTTACCAAGTACCAATGATGGCTCTTAATATTTTCTTTTAATGGATTTCTGATATTTTTTTTGCAAGTCATCGATAGGTGCAGGTGAGAAGAAAGTGGAGAGGGTGATGTGATCGCATTCATTGAACATCTCTAGGGTGAGAATCTTACACAAAAAACTGTAAAAGAAGTTGGTATGTCAGATGAAAAAAGAGTATGTTGAGGATAGGAGAGAAATGATGCATCAACAACTTATTATAGATCGAAACATCTAGTGAAGAACGGGGAGAAGGGGGCACAAAAAGTTGGTATATCGAAATAGGAAAGGGAGGAGGGTTAGAAATGTCAAAAATGCAAGAAGGGTGTCATGTTTTGTAGAGTATTGGTAATCATTTCCAGTGGAAGGATGAAAATTGAGGATTGTATCTCCTACCTAGCGCTCGAAACCTCATAGGAAGTGTTCATTGGTATTGTTAGATCTGTCAGGCCTAGTTTAAGATTTCAAGCGTCGAGTTCCTCAAGTAACAGTGGGGTCATAAGTGAGCTCCTCCATATGTTGTGACCCTTAAGAGGATCCTCAAAGAATTCAAGCTCATCCTTGACCATATCATAAATGGTTGAGACAATTGTATGAAGAGGAAAAATGTGAAATAGAAGAGGGTGGTCATAGACTCGAGGCCTTTTGGCCTTACAAAAACCATGTCTCTCCTAATATCTCAAAGCCTGAATCAAACCCTTAACCTAATTCCAACATTATTGTGTCAAGATCCACTCTCCAGACTAGTATGGAAGATACATTGTAATATCCTATCATGTTAAATATTTTGACTCGATCAAATTACATAAAAACTAAAATAAAATAAAATTTAAAAACTCTCTAGCCTAGTATGGGAGAAATGTTGTAATTTTTAACATTTTTGCTCAATCAAAACAAAAACAAAAAATTAATAAACAAAATAAAATTTAAAAACTAATGATTATAATTATTAATAAAACAAATTTTTTTAAGCTTGGTGGGACCTTTCTATTCATTATATGTCAAGAAAGGGAAAGTTACATCCAAATTCCAGAGGGAAACCAGGTCTATTGACCACCTGATGGCATAATAAGCCATCCAAAAGAAAAATATTATAAGTCTAGCAAGCCACGCTAAATATGTGTGAGTGTCCTTATACTTCCTAGAATCTAGATAACTATAAACATACTGAAAAGTGTGAGGCTGTTACATACAATAAAATTCAAAACAAGGGGTGCACCACAAAACTACTTTTCATTAGTTAAATTAGCAGGATCAAGATCCTTCACACTAGAGTCTGGAAGCTTAGTTTGAGGGATACATAGAATATGTTGCTCAATGTAACTGAGGCATCCATTCTACTTTTGAATTTGAAATTGAATGGTCTCCAAATCCTTACTATAATCCAGGAACACGTGAGAGGATAAGGGAGCGCCTGAAGGGAAATGATCCATAGCTTTAATCAGGAGGTTCTTCATCATCTAGTACAAATGAACAATTTGTTTATATTGTGAGGATCTTCCACAAGAATGACCGGGGTCAAGCACCAGAGTCTTCCAATCATCCAAATCAATATCTAGAATACCAACTTTCTGATTGAGCTCCTCTTCCCATTCTGCAAAAGTTGACTGATCCAGGTGGATGTTGGTGGCCACCCACCTATCCCATTTGGACCCCCACAATTGTCTCTTTCAGCTTTTTCAGTTTCCTAAATTGTAGCACAGTTTACTATTTTTAGCAGTTTTTTCGGGTCCTAAACTTCCGGAGCCGTTTTGAGGCCCTAAACGACGTTTTTTGGGAAATCTGGGGGCAACATGGGTCCATGGACCAATGTTGCCCTTCCCAAAGTGGTAGTTCTCGGATAGATCTTTCTAACGAGCTATCATACGCGTCAAACGGGGATCGT